>CAUYQU010040639.1:0-40806 GCA_963574635.1 Cheracebus regulus
TTTTTCTAAAATCTCTTCCTCTTTCTCTTTCATTTTTTCTTTCTTTTGCCGTTTCTTTCTTTCTCCTTTTCTCTCTTTTTCTAAAATCTCTTCCTCTTCCTTTCTCTCTTTCATTCTTTTTATTCTAAAAAAAAAAAAAAAAAAAAAAAAAAATTGCCAATTAAAAAAGCACAGGACCAGATGGATTCACAGCTGAATTCTACCAGAATTCAAAGAATTTGTAATAATCCTACTGAAACTATTCCAAAAGACTGAGAAAGAGGGAATCCTCCCTAAATCATTTTATGAAGCCAGTATCACCCTAATACCAAACCAGAAAAGGACAGAACAAAAAAGGAAAACTACAGACCAATATCCTTGATGAACATAGGTGTAAAAATCCTCAACAAAATACTAGCTAATTGAATCCATCAGCATATCAAAAAGATAATACACCATGATCAGGTGGCTTTTATACCAGGGATGCAGGGATAGTTTAACATATGTAAGTCAATAAATATGATATGTCACAAACAATTAAGAGTTAAACCCATGTGATCATCTCAGTAGATGCAGAAAAAACATTGGATAAAATTCAGCATCCCTTTATGTTAAAAACTCTTAATAAACTAGACAAAGAAGGGACTTACCCTCAAAATAATAAAAGCCATATATGACAAACCCATACATAGCCAACATCATACTGAATAGGGAAAAATGGAAAGTGTTCCCTCTAAGAACTGAAGAAAAGGATGCTCACTTTTACCACTTCTATTCAACGTAGTACAGGAAGTCCTAGCCAGAGCACTCAGGTAAGGGAAGGAAATAAAGGGCATCCAAAGTGGAAAAGAGGAAGTCAAATTAGTTTGGTTCGCCAATGGTATGATCACACACCTAGAAAACCCTAAAGACTCATCCAGAAGACTCCTAAATCTCATAAACAAATTCAGTAAAGTCTCGGGTTATGAAATCAATGTATACAAATCAACAGCACAGCTGTACAGCAACAGAGACCAAGCTGATAATCAAATCAAGATGTCAGTCCCTTTTACAACAGCTACAGAAAAATAAAATACCTAGGAATGTGTTTAGCCAAGGAGGTGAAAGGTCTCTACAAGGAATACAAAATACTGCTGAAAGAAATCATAGATGACACAAACAAATGGAAACATATCTCATGCTCATGGATGGGAAGAATCAATATTGTGAAAGTGACCATGCTGCCCAAAGCAATTTACAGATGCAATGCAATTATCGAAATACCATCACAATTTTTCACAGAACTAGGAAATATTCTTAAAATTCATATGCAACCCCAAAAGAACCTGAATAGCCAAAGTAATGCTAGGAAAAAAGAACAAATCTAGAAGTATCACATTATTGGACTTTAAATTATACTCCAGGGCTGTAGTTAATCAAAAACAGCATGGTTACTGTTATAAAAAAAAAAAATGGCTTTTAGACCAGTGAACCAGAATAGAGAACCCAGAAATAAAACCAAATATTATATAGCTAACTGATCTTTGAAAAAGCATACAAAAACATAAAGTGGGGAAAGGACAGCCATTGAATAGGCTGTGCTTTCCCCAATTTATGTGCTGGGATAATTGGCAAGCCACATGTAGAAGGATGAAACTGGATTCCCATCTCTTACCTTAATAAAAGTCAACTTGAGATGGATCAAAGACTTAATTCTAAGACCTGAAAGCATAAAAATTCTATAAGATAACATTGGAAAAACTCTTCTGGACATTGGCCTGGGCAAAGAATTCATGACTAAGACCCCCAAAGCAGGTACAACAAAAATAAATAAATGGGACCTAATTAAACTAAAAAGCTTCTGCACAGAAAAAGGAATAATCAGCAGAATAGAACCAGAGAATGAGAGAAAATATTTGCAAACTATGGATCCAACAAAGGACTAGTATCTGGAATCTACAAGGAACTCAAACAAATTAGCAAGAAAAATACAAATAATGCCATCAAAAAGTGAGGAAAAAACATGAAAAAACGCTCAACAGCACTAATCATCAGGGAAATGGAAATGCAAACCTCAAGGAGATACCACCTTACTCCTACAAGAATGGCCACGATTAAAAAGTCAGAAAACAATAGATGTTGGTGTGGATGTGGTGAAAAGGGAACACTTTTACACTGCTGGTGGGAATGTAAACGAGTACAACCTCTGTGGAGAACAGTGTGCAGAGTCCTTAAAGAACTAAAAATAGAAGTTCTGTTTGATGCGGCAGTCCCACTACTGGGTATCTACCCGAAGGAAAAGAAGTCATTATATGAAAAAGATACATGCACACGCATGTTCATAGCAGCACAGTTCACAACTGCAAAAGATGTGGGACCAACCGAAGTACCCATCAACCGATGAATGGATAAAGGAAATGATATTTATACATCATGGAATACTACAAAAAGGAATGAAATAATGTCTTTTGCAGCAACTTAGATGGAGCTGGAGGTCATTATTCTAAGCGAAATAACTCAGGAATGGAAAACCAAAAACTGTTCTCACTTATAAGTAGGAGCTAAGCTTTGAAGACACAGAAACTTAAGAGTGATATGATGGTCTTTGGGGACTGGGGAAGAAAGAGTGTGGGGGAGGAATTAAAATCTACATATTGGGCTGAGCGTGGTCACTTACGCCTGTAATCCCAGTACTTTGGGAGGATGAGGCGGGTGGATCACCTGAGGTCGGGAGTTTGAGACTAGCCTGACAAACATGGTAAAACCCTGTCCGTATTAAAACAATACAAAAATTAGCCAGGCATGGTGGTGGGCATCTGTAATTTCAGCTACTTGGGAGACTGAGACAGGAGAATTGCTTAAACCCAGGAGGCAGAGGTTGCAGTGAGCCGAGATTGCACCACTGCACTCCAGCCTGGGTGAGAGAGCAAGACTCTATCTCAAAAAAATAAAATAAATCTATATATTGGGTGCAGTGTACACTGCTTGAGTGATGGGCACACTAAAATCTCAGACTTCTCCACTAAAGAACGTAATCCAAACACCACCTTTTCCCCTAAAACTATTGAAATATAAAAACAAAATAGTCAAACTCAAAAAAACCTGAAAAAAAATCTGAAAGGAAAAGCACTTCTGTTTAGCCTACCTGTTTCCTCAAAATCTGGGCTTTGAGTAGACAAACGTACCACTTTCTCTGTTGCCACCTGGTCCAAGCCACGATTGCCTCCCACGTGGACGCTTGAAAACTTCCCGCTCTCCCCAGATTTCACCCTTCCCCCTACAGCCTCTGCCCTGGATCCTCCCAAAATGTCAGTGGACTGATGTCCTTTGCTGGAAACATCCAGTGGCTTCCAGATCTTCTCACTTGGAGTGAGAGTCAAAGTCCTTCTAATGACCTGCAGAGCCTTCCAGCCCCTTCCACCTCTGAGCCCTCACCTCCCAGTTCCCCTGTGGCTCCTCTCCAGCCTCATTGTCCTTGCTGTCCTTCAGACAGGCAAGGCCAGGCCTACGCCTGCCTGAGGCCTTGAATGTGCTGCTCCCTCTTCTGGAAGGCTTTTCTGCTGAGTGGCCTAGTCACTCTCTTCCTTCCTTCCCTCGGCCTTTCTTCAAAAGGTCCCTGCACGCAGAGGCTTTTCCTGGCCTCCGGCACTGGGTTGCTCCGTCTGCTCTGCCCTGCTCTGTGTGCTGCAGCCTGAGCTCTGGGGCATCTGAGTGGATTCAGCAAATGGGAGGCCCTGTCCTGACCCACGGAGGGACTTGAGGGGAAGTAGGTTTAGGACTTCATTCCCGGTTCTGCAGTGCTGCTGATTTCCTTTACCTGGCCGTTGTCTTGTTCTAGACTCCAGCTCTTGCTGGGCTCAGAAATACTGTCCTCTCCCCTTTCCCCTTCTGTCCCAGGGTGGTAACTGTCCTGCACACCAGTCTCTGTTACTTCACTGAACCCTCCCCACCTTTGTGAGCAATCTCTTTTTCAGATCCTCCTCAGTTACCGCTTTCTTTTCTTTTCTTTTCTTTTTGAGATGGGAGTCTCTCTCTGTTGTCCAGGTTGGAGGGCAGTGATGTGATCTCAGCTCACTGCAACCTCCACCCCCGATGTTCAAGCAATTCTCCTGCCTCAGCCTCCAGAGGAGCTGGGATTATAGGTGTGCCTGACACCACGCCCGGCTAATTTTTTGTATTTTTAGTAGAGACAGGGTTTCACCATGTTGGCCAGGCTGGTCTCAAACTGACCTCAGGTGATCCACCCGCCTCGGCTTCCCAAAGTGCTGGGATTACAGACATGAGCCACCGTGCCTGGCCTGATATTTTCATTATGATTCTTTTGTAAGAAATCTCTCGTGTTTTTTTCTCCCCGTCTTGTTGCTGCAAAGATTTTCACTTTGTCTTTGGTATTCTCCAGTTTTATTCTGTCTCTGGGTTTGGATTCTATAGCTTGCTTGAAACTCTGTTCTTTAATTCAAGGGCTCATTTATTATCTTTCTTTAAGCTAGAAAAGTTCTTAGCTGTTATCTCTTCCAATTTTACTTCATCCTTCTTTATGTTCTCTCATGCCAGAACTCTTAATAGACATATGTTGAATCTTCTCGTTTCTATCCTCCTACCTTGTTTCTCATTCCATTTCTTTCTGTTGTATTCTGAGTACTTTTCTCAGATCTATTTTCTAGCTTTAGTTTCTTTCTCAATTTAGTCAGCTTTTCTGCTTAATCTTTTGACTTTCTAATCTTAGTTGACTATTTTATAATTCGAGAAATTTTAAGTGGTAGTTTTTAAAATTTGTTATTTTTCCCCATAGTGACATGTTCTTTTATATTACACGTATTTCTAATTTTATCTTTAATAATTTCAGACATAGGAATTTAACACCTTTTTCAGAATGTTCTTATATCTCAAGTTGTTGCACAGCTAAGTCTTTTGTTTCTTCTGCTGAATGTTTATCACAATGGATTGCAACTTTATGGAAAGCTCATCTTCAATGGAGCTTGTGGGATTTTTGTTTTGTTTTATTTATATTTTTTGAGACAGGAGTCTCTCTTTGTCTCCTAGGCTGGAGGGCAGTGATGCAATCTTGGCTCACTACAACCTCCGCCGCCCTAGGTTCAAGCAATCTGGGTCTTGGGAAATTGAGTGAACTGATGATGTATTTTGAGGAATGTTTTTCCTGCTTCTTGAGTTATGGAGGTGTCCCAGTAGCGTAGTGTTGTGTGTGTTGCTGTCGAGGCTGTAAAGGTTCCTGTGCTTCTGGACTACTAGTTTTAAATTTGGATTTCTTATCTAGGTGTGCCACAAGCTAGGGGCTTGAGTTTCTCAGGCTTTCCACCCAGAGCTCAGGCAAGAAAGTGCCCTTCATCCCGGCACCCCCGTGAGCACAAGGGCAGTTTTCCACTCACACTGTCACTGGGGGTCTGCCCCTTTACCAGGCCCTACTCCCTTGATTTGGGAGGCCAAAGCCACATACCTTCCATTCATGTAGCTGTAAAGCCTCATCTATGAATCCTCTGGGTTTACGTTCTGTCTGACATCCACCTCTATCCTTGACCTTCCTACCAGGCATCACTGGTTAGGCCTGTTGCATCAACCTTGATTTTTGTTTGTTTCTTCCTCGCATATCTGGGTATTTTATTCTTTCAGACTGTGCACTATGTTATTTTACTGTTTTATTCAGTATCTTTATGGATTGTGATTGGAGAGATGGTCCCATCAGCCTAGTCTGCCAGGTACCGCAAGTGTCCCATGCTCTTTCTAATATAAAACATGTCAGTACTCTACAATTTATATTATCTAGTATAAAGCAAATACAGGCTGGGCACAGTGGCTCTTGCCTATAATCCTAGCACTTTGGGAGGCTGAGGCGGGCAGATCATGAGGTTAGGAGTTCAAGACCAGCCTTGCCAACATGGTGAAATCCTGTCTATACTTAAAAAATTAGCCAGGCGTGGTGGTGCATGCCTGTGATCCCAGCTACTCTGGAGGCTGAGGCAGGAGAATCGCTTGAACCCGGGAAGCAGAGGTTGCAGTGAGCTGAGATTATGTCATTGCATTCCAGCCTGGGTGACAGAGCAAGTCTCAGTCTCAAAAAAAAAAACAAAACCAAACACATAAAGCCTTTTTATTTTTCCCCAAGATGGAGTCTTACTCTGTCACCCTGGCTGGAGTGCAGTGGTGTGATCTCGGCTCACTGCAACCTACACCTCCCATGTTCAAGTGATTCTCCTGCCTCAACGTCCTGAGTAGCTGGGACAACAGGAGCATGCCATAACATCTGGCTAATTTTTTGTATTTTTAGTAGATACAGGGTTTCAACTGTGTTGAAACCAGGATGTGTTAGCCAGAATGGTCTCAATCTCCTGATCACCCCCCTCGGCCTCCCAAAGTGCTGGGATTACAGGCATGAGCTACCACACCCGGCCCTATATAACCTTTTTTGGTACATTGTTCTGTGCATTTGATATATAGACAGTCCCTAACTTACAGTGGTTCAACTGACAATTTTTCACCTTTACAATAGTGTGAAAGCAGTATTTTCAGTTTATGATGGGTTTATTGGGATATAAACACATCGTAAGTTGGGGAGCATCTATATTAACTTATTTGTGCCTGATAACAGCCCTATGCAGTGTATACAGCTATTCTGTCCATTTTACAGATAAGTTGACTGAGGCACAGAGAGCTTATATAACTTGCCTAAGGTCACAGAGCTTGTAAAAACCAGAGTTAGCATTTGACCCTGGGCAGCCTGGCTCCAGAGTGTGTTCTTAATCAATAAACAGGCTGGCATGGTGGCTTATGCCTGTAATCTCAGCACTTTGGGAGGTTGAGGTGGCAGATCATCTGAGATCAGGAGTTTGAGACTAGCCTGCCCAACATGGCTAAACCCTGTCTCTACTAAAAAATACAAAAAGTAGCCGGGTGTCATGATGTGCACCTGTAATCCCAGCTACTTGGGAGACTGAGGCGGGAGAATTGCTTGAACCAGGGAGATGAAGGTTATAGTGACCTGAGATCATGCCATTACAATGTAGCCTGGGTGACAGAGTCAGACTCCATCTCAAAAAAAAAAAACAAAAAAACCCCAAAACCAAACAAACAGAAGAAAAGCAATGAACAGTCTGGAATGAATATCAAGAATTCACTGTTGACCCCTGCACATTTGATCTAAGAACAGGAGGAGTTTGCAGATTTATAACCAGATCTACAATGTAAAGTAGAATTTGTTGAGGACAACTAAATTAGCTTTGCTGTTTTAGTTAAGGTGGTGTTCAGATCTTCCTTGTCCTCTATTCAGAAGTTCAAGGGTAGAGTGGGATTGATGTAGAGCAGAAGTTTTGATTCCACAACAAAGAAATCCACCTTTTTTGCTGTCATTTTTTTTTCTCTTTTCTTCTTTATTCTTTTTGTTCTTCATCCCCAAAAATACATCATTAATTCACTCAGTTTCCCAAGACCCAACTTTGGAGTCATTGTACTTCCTCTTTCTCCAAATATATTTTGTGGGTCAGTTCTCCCATTCAAGTACTAACCAGGCTTGATCCTGCTTAGCTTCTGAGATTAGCCAGGATTGGGTGTGTTCAGGCTATAGACAGTCTGTTCTGTCTCTTAATATCTCTCTACTTTATTTTTCTTCCTATGTTCCCCTACCATTATGCTAAAATAGGCCATAACCATTTTTCCCATTGATTACCACAGCTTCTTGGCTGGCCACCCTGCCTCCATTCTTTTTTTTTTTTTTTTTTTTTTTTTTTTTAAGATAGAGTCTTGCTCTGTCACCCAGGCTGGAGTGCAATGGCCGATCTCAGCTCATTGCAACCTCCACCTCCTGGGTTCAAGCGATTCTTTTGCCTCAGCCTCCTGAGTAGCTGGGATTATAGGCAGGCACCACCACACCTGTTTAATTTTTGTATTTTTAGTAAAGATGGGATTTCACCATGTTGGCCGGGCTGGTCTTGAACTCCTGACCTTAGGTAATCTTCCTGCCTTGGCCTCCCAAAGTGCTGGGATTACAGGTGTGAGCCACTGTGCCCATCCCTGCCTCTACTCTTACATTCTTTCATTTACCTGCATGGAATATTCCACAGAGTACTAGATGCCTCTGAAACACAAATTGGAATTGTCACAGCCTTAACAGAAGCATTCAGTACCTTAGGGTATAATCTGAACTCTAAGTCACTGAGTTTGTGACCTGTGTGTCTACTCACTTCAGTGGCTTCCTCTTTTACCTAATCCTTCCTTCCTTCTACACTCTGTGCAGCAACAGTGACCTTTTCTCATGCATTTGGGTCTTAGCATGTGTTGTTTCCAAGACATGAAATCTCACGTGTAGGTTACAGAAACTTCTCCTTGACTTCTGTAAGACTAGGCCAAATGTTCTTAAGTGTTTTCAGACCACCCTGCACTTTCTCTACCATGGCACTCACCACTCTTTAGTGTAATGCTTCCGTTTCTCTCTCTGGGTAGGCCCTGCCTTCTCAGATGTTAGAAGGGACAGGAAGAGCAAGCAAAGGTACAGGCCACGACAGTTGGCCCTATTCAGGCCTGTTTGTACAGGGCACTGGAGAGCGAGCTTCTGTCTTTGGTGAAAGCCCTCTTTCAGGCAGCAAGGTTGAAGAGTCCAATAGGTGAGACCGTGTGGCTATGAGACTAAGTGATGTGGTGCTCACTTTTACTTCTGCCGAAGTCTATTTTATTATGTTTTTGAGACGGAGCGTGGCCCAGGCCGGAGCGTAGTGGCACTATCTCAGCTCACTGCACCTCTGCCTCCAGGTTCAGGTGATTCTCCTGACTCAGCCTCCCGGGTAGCTGGGATTACAGGCAAGTACCACCTCGCCCGGCTAATTTTTATATTTTTAGTAGAGACAGGGTTTCGCCATATTGGCCAGGTTGGTCTCGAACTCCTGACCTCAGGTGATCTGCCTCGCTCAACTTCCCAAAGTGCTGGGATTACAGAGGTGAGCCACCATGCCCAGCCTATTTGTGTCAAAGTCTAGAAGACAGGCAAGCATCATACTCTGAAGCTCTCTCAAGCACGCAGACTGGGTTAACTAACATGTCATCCAGTTCTACACCTTATTCTTTGTGGCACAAACCTTCTCAAGACTCCTCTCTTGACCTTGGACACAGGTGCCCTTTCTAGATCATAATGTGGCTCAACCCTAGCTACCATTTACTTCATTAACTCTTTTTCTCATAAGGCCATTACCATAAGGTGACAAACCCACTGGACAATTCAATCAGAAATGATGCACATCCAATTATACCCTCTGATAAAGATTTTACTCAATTTGATTAAAAATAATGATCCTTATTGCCTCACTTCATTTTCATTTGGAAGGGAGTACAAAACACATCCTGTAGTTCTGCTGGCTTCTCTCCTGTTTTGTTTGACTTCAGGTCTTTGTGACTTGTACTCTCTTTTCTAAATTTTTCTTTTTTTTGAGACAGGGTTTCACTCTTGTTGCCCAGGCTGGAGTGCAGTGGCACGATCTTGGTTCACCACAACCTCCACCTCCCGGGTTCAAGTGATTCTCCTGCATCAGCCTCCTGAGTAGCTAGGATTACAGGTATGGGCCACCACGCCCGGCTAATTTTGTATTTTTAGTAGAGGGGGGTTTCTCCATGTTGGTTAGGCTGGTCTTGAACTCCCAACCTCAGGTGTTCCACCTGCCTTGGCCTCCCAAAGTGCTGGGATTACAGGTGTGAGCCACCCCTCCCGGCCTCTCTTTTCTAAATTTTTAAATGTAAATAATTGCATTTTTTCCAAATAATCATATCCTTCCTCTTACTCTTCTAAAGTCTCCCTTTGATCAGTATTATTCATTCAATAGGAATTGTTTTATTTTCCATTTTCCTTGCTAGACAGCAAGCTCTGTAAGGACAAAGACTGTCTGTTCCACTTACCCCTTTTTTTCCAGCCCCTAGCTGGTGTCTGCCACGCAGTTGCCACTCCGTATCTGGTAGATGAAATCTTCTCACCTCCCTAGAGTTCTCATTGATCATAATTCTGGAACTGTCTTCCCTCAGGACTAGTATTTTTGGCACTCTATTTTAGAGGTGTTTGTTTTATTGGATTTATATTTAGCGATAAAAAAAAAAGTTTCTTGTTCTTTAAGATCCAGCTCAAGTGCCACATCTTTTCATCAAACTATGGATTACTCTAGTCCATAATGATAATGCTCTTCTCTGAATTTTTATTTTATTTTTTCATGAGTAGAATCTCTTAATGAAATTTTATTTTTTTTAACTTGAGATGGAGTCTTGCTCCATCACCCAGGCTGGAGTGCCATGGTGTGATCTCGGCTCACTGCAACCTCCACCTCCCAGGTTCAAGGGGTTCTCCTGCCTCAGCCTCCTGAGTAGCTGGGACTACAGGAGCATGACACCACACCCGGCTAATTTTTTGTATTTTTAGTAGAGATGGGGTTTCACTGTGTTAGTCAGGATGGTCTTGACCTCCTAACCTTGTGGTCTGCCTGCTTTGGCCTCCCAAAGTGCTGGGATTACAGGCATGAGCCACCACGCCTGGCCTGAAATTTTAATATTTTTTAAAGTATGTACAACATTCTCTCTAGTTATGTCTCACAGCATCCCAGATATTATCTTTTTATTATTCATTGAATACATGCCACTTTCAGCTATATATTTTATATCCTCCAGCGCAATGAATGTAAATTATATAGATGTAAATATACAGATAAAATGGTCAGAGGTACTTCTTCAGTGGATGTTTGTATTCAAGGTAGTCATTTCAATTTGAACAAAAAATAGATGTATATTTGTATGTCTTACAGTATAACCTCTTTTGATATTTTTCAAGTTTTAGTTTTATGGAGTAGAAGTTTTTAGAAGGTTAGTTGATTTTTATGTGCAAATATTTGTTCCTTGTTTTGAAAAGAGAGTACTGATTTTCTTTGAAGCATTTATATAATTCCAATCTGATATGAAAGTCCATTTTAAAATAGATTTTGCTCATTCCGGTTAGATTAGGTCTTTCATGTATATAGTCATTATGTATTGCATTTTTTTTAAACACCACAAAAGAGAAATCACCCATTTTGTTATTTTCTGTATTTCCTCTGATCTTTAGCTTTGTCACTAGATTTTATAGTTTTTGGATTTAGTCTCTCTCCTATTTGTATTTAATTATTTTTTTTTTTTTAAAAAAGCCACACACATCCATATTCAAGGTAGCACCATTACCAGCAGGGAAGGGATGAGGAAATAAAATGCCTTCATCTATTTTTTTTTCTTTTAAATAACTTATCCCAAATGGTGAGAATATTTCAGTTAAATGTTGAAAAACAGGCAAAATATATTTTCTTGTACCACAAGTAAAAAACAAAGTGTAGTTAAAAATTACTTATTTCTCAATCTACCCTAATCAACCAACCTATAGTAATATAAATGAAAATGTTTTCATTTCATATTTTACCTGAAAAGAACCACAGTTCTTTTAAGGTAAAATGTAATAACTTGAAGCCATTTGGATTCAGATTATATTTTACATTAAAACAATTATGGTGCAAGGCATGGAATAAGTTGTTTTATTAGTTTTCTTATTCATGTAATAAATATTTGAGAGGTTATGGTTTTGGCAAAGCTCGGAGTTTGGATGGGGGTAAGGAGGTTTAAAGTTTACAGAGGGTCTCAGAGAGACAACATCCATACAATGCCTCATGGCCCTGTAACAAGTGGATGTGGCTGCTGTTGGAGTCCAGAAGCAGCTGCTGTCATGGCCCTGTGATATTTTGTTGTTGTTTTTAGAGACAGGGTCTTGCACTGTCACCCAGGCTGAAGTGCAGTGGTGTGATCATAGCTTATTGCAGCCTTCAACTCCTGGGCTCAAGTGATCCTCCTGCCTTGGCCTCCCACAGTGTTGTCATTACAGGCATAAGCCATAGCACCCAGCCTCCACAGTGATATTTAAGGAAGGCTTCCTGGGGGAGGATGGCATTTGAACTAGGTCTTGAAAGAAAATAATTTTTTTTGTCAAGTAGGGAAACTTCTGAATATGAATAATTATTATTTCCAATATTCAAGTAAGCGGGAACATTTTGAAGACTGTTTCTAGGTAAACAAACATTTCCAGGAGAACAGTCTGGGTAAAACCAATTTAGTTTATTGAGCATCTTAAATGTTAGGCTAAGGAAATGTGGACTTTTATATTTTTTTACAGTAGGAGAACAGTGGAGGTTGTCTGTACAAGAGGTTAATTTGTTCACACAAAGAAACAAGTGTTTTCCCAGTATTTGAAAAACTTACCCGATTAAAAATTGTTCAGTGTAATCGTGAAAAACAACAGATTGTGAGCTTTTTATGTCTCTAAAGTTAAGCTTTTCCGATATGATCTTCTAACAGCTTTCATGACTTCAAAAACATTTTTAGTACAAAAAATAACTATTTTCCTGAAAATCAACAGCATCAGATTCTTATAGCAGGCCAAATAAGGCAATATACTGGCCTTTTTGCATTTATTCATGACAGTTTAGTCTCTAAATATTAACTGGCTAAAACATATTTGCAGTGATTCCCAGTTGGTCACTTTTCTAGAAGCTTAGCAGTTTTATTTTTTTTTTATGTAACGATATGTAAACATCATTCTATAAGAAGTATGCCAGGCTGGGCCTGGTAGCTAATGCCTGTAATCCCAGCACTTTGGGAGGCTGAGGCGGGCAGATCACAAGGTCAGGAGATCAAGACCATACTGGCCAACATGGTGAAATCCTGTCTCTACTAAAAATACAAAAAAAATTAGCTGGGTGTGATGGCATGCCCCTGTAGTCCCAGCTACTTGGGAGGCTGAGGCAGGAGAATTGCGTGAACCCAGGAGGCAGAGATTGCAGTGAGCCGAGATCGCACCACTGCTCTACAGCCTGGGTGACAGTGTGAGACTCTGTCTCCAAAACAACAACAAAAAAGAAGCGGCATGCCAATGTGAGTTGAATGGCCCTGATGTGCTACATTGCAGTGTGGCGTAGTGCAGTGTGCAATATACACAGTGTGGCGTATTGCAGTGTGGTGTATACATTGCAGTGTGGCTGAACCTTGGTTCAGCATTTCTTAAACGGTTCTACTGTAGAAGTTCATTTTAAAAATCTTGTTTTAACACTAGCTTGTCAGAGAAATGAGGTAACATTTGACTCTTTTGGACAAAAGAATTTGACACTCCCTCAATGGTGGATTCTTATGAAAACTTCTCTCTATGGCCAGGGACAGTGGCTCATGCCTGTAATCTCAGCACTTTGGGAGGCTGAGGTGGGTGAATCACCTGAGGTCAAGAGTTCGAGACTAGCCTGACCAACATGGTGAAACCTGTCTTTACTAAAAATACAAAAATTAGCCAGGTATGGTGGTGCATGCCTGTAATCCCAGCTATTCAGGAGGCTGAGGCAGGAGAATTCCTTGAACCCGGGAGGCAGAGTTTGCAGTGAGCCGAGTATGTGCCACTACACTCCAGCCTGGGCAGCTCAATATATATATATAAAATACTGGTTTTGCAAGGTTTCAAAAAATTTCCCAAATATATATATATATATATATTTATGTATATGTATATATGTTTATATATATGTATATATATTTATGTATATGTATATATATTTATATATGTATATATATATAGAATATTTAGGATATTTTTTGAAACCTTGCAGAACCAGTATTTTCAAACACTTATAAGTATTCCTAAGCATGTATTTAGACAATTAATGTTTGCTTCATGTTAACAAGTATCTAAAGTTTATGAAATATCTAAAACAGACAAAACAGGATATTAAGCTTATGGTGGTATTTAATACAAGAACTATATCTATGAATGGTTATGCTTTCATCTTCCTGTCATTTATGCCCTGAAAGTGGAAAATTACTAGATTACCCTGAAAATGTATGGAAGGTATAGGCTGTGTGTGTGTCTCCTGGTACACCTCCTCTCAGTACTCGGTCCACAGTTCGTGTGAGACATCTGTTCAGGCACTATTTAAGTCATATGGCACCTAGCATATGGTACTCTCTTTTGCTATTTAGCAACTAAGTAGAGAATAAATCTTCACAATGTGTATCAGAGGTTCAAAATGAAAAATAACGTCTATAAAGTCAAATTGGTTTTAAAATATGGTAGTTTTCAATTAGTTGGGCTTTATTAAGAATAGCTAACAAGACAAAACTATTCCATAAGATATATTTCATAAGATGTAAACTGTGGTAAAATATCACTTGGCCTTCATATCCATATATATATCATTTGGTCTTCATATCCATATATATACATATAAAATATATATAAAATATTTGGCCTTCATATCCACATATATATATAATATATATAAAATATTTAGCCTTCATATCCACGTATATATAAAATATATATAAAATATTTTGCCTTCATATACATATATATGTACATACACACGCACGCACGCACTCACGCACACACACACACACACACGCACGCATATATTTTTGAGATGGAGTCTTGCTGTGTCTCCCAGGCTGGAGTGTAGTGGCACCATCTTGGCTCACTGCAACCGCCACCTCCCAGGTTCAAGCTGATTCTCCTACCTCAGCTGCCCAAGTAGCTGGGATTACAGGCACCCACCACCACACCCAGCTAACTTTTGTATTTTTAATAGAGATGGGGTTTCACCATGTTGGCCATACTGGTCTTGAACTGTAGTATAGAAACTTGAACTCGTGGGTTAAAGGGATCCTCCTGCCTCTGCCTCCCAAGTTGCTGAGACTACAGGTGCACACCATCATGCCCGGCTAATTTTTAAATTTTGTAGAGATGGAGTCTTGCTTTATTGCTGGGGCTACTCTTGAACTCCTGGCCTCAAGTGATCCTTTCACCTTGGCCTTTCAAAGTGCTGGGATTACACACATAAGCCACCATGCCTGGCCCTAGCTGTAATATTGTATCTTTTAACAAATCTTGTTCTGTCCCCACCTTTTAGTTATTTTTTGATGAAAAGATTTCTTAAATGTTAAGATTTTTATCTGATGGAAGGGACAGATTTAAAGGATCTTAATGCATAATTAACAAAATATCAGAAACCATTTCAACTAAGTACATTTTTTTTGCATTAATCTGGACATAACATGTTTTTTTTTTTTTTAATTGAGTAAATGGATTAAGACTTTCTGTAGGGGACCAGGGCAGATACTGATACTACCATTTCTTTATTCCCAACTTAAACATATACTCAGTGGTACTGGCTTTATAGGAACACATTTTTGAGAGTGAAAGACCTATTTCTGCCAAAAAATGGTCCAAACAGGAAGTAGAGGTAATGCTGTCTTCAGATATGTTAGCCACCATGTCACCTACAGAATTATTTTTGTTTCTTTAGCACTTGCTTTTGAATAAAATTACTTATCTACAAAGTAAATGTTAATGTCTTATAAGGAGTGCTATCAGTCCTTCCTGTCAGCTGTTCTTCTTAAACGTTACATTGTTATTTAATTCCTATAAACTTTTTTTTTTTAGTCTTGGTGCTTGTAGGGCAGTGCTCCCCAACTTTTTTGGCACCAGGGGCTGGTTTCGTGGAAGACAATTTATCCACAGACTCGAGGGTAGGGGTGGGAGTGGGAGTCGGGAGATAGTTTCGTTTCGGGCTGAAACTGTTCCACCTCAGATCATCAGGCACTAGATTCTCATAAGAAGCCCACAACCTAGATCCCTCATATACACAGTTGGCAATGGGATTCGTGCTCTTGTAAGAATCTAATGCCACCACTGATCTGACACTAGGCAGAGCTCAGGTGGTAATGTTCGCTCACCCTCTGCTCACCTCTTGCTGTGCAGCCTGGTTCCTAGCAGGCCACAGAACGGTACCAGTGTGCATCCCGGGTTTGGGGACCCCTGTTGTAGGATATAGACCTTTTTTTAAAAAAATTTTTTTTAACGATAAAGATGGGGTTTCAACACATTGGTCAGGCTGGTCTTGAACTCCCAACCTCAGGTGATCTGCCCACCTTGGCCTCCAAAGTGCTTGGATTACAGGCATGAGCCACCACGCCTGGCTAGGTATAGACCTTTTTTAGGAGAAGGCTCCATTCTTTTTTTTTCTATATCAATTTATGTGCCCTAAATAAAGCATGTGTTTAATAAAGATGCCCAAGAAACATATGAGACCCGGCTTGGTGGCTCACGCCTGTAATCCCAGCACTTTGGGAGGCCGAGGTGAGCGGATCACCTCAGGTCAGGAGTTCAAGACCAGCTTGGCCAACATCGTGAAACCCTGTCTCTGCTGAAAATACGAAAACATATGGCCTGTGCCTGTAGTCCCAGCTACTTGGGAGGCCGACGCAGGAGAATCCATTGAACCTGGAGGCAGGGGTTACAATGAGCCAAGATTGCTCCACTGCACTCCAGCCTGGGCCACAGAATGAGACTCCATCTCAAAAGAAAAAAAAAGAAACATATGATACGTTTTGCTTAAGATAGCTAGATGGAAAGATGAGGTTAATAGATATTAAGAATATTTTTGTGGCCTTAGTTTACCTTAAGATTCCTTAAAATCACTCACTGTATTTATTTTTTTATTTATAGAAATGCTTCCATCATTTCTTCAGAAAGTTGAAGTTGTCTCAGAAGCCTCTAGAGAGACTTGTGTAGCTTTGAGTGATTGCCTTAATCTCTTCACTAAACAAGAAGGGGTAGGTAGTTCAGAATTGAATTTGTAAAATAATTGTTTGGATGTTGCTTTTGTGGTTGTCCATGAAGTCATTGCTTTCAAATTGTTCAAAAGTAGGAAAAAAATTCGTATTAACAAAGAAAATGAAAGCTTCATTTGTCACCAAAATTTAGAACTTCTCTATTATTGATTAAGCAGGATGAAATAACTTTATGTTCATGTCTTTTGAATTTGTTGATGTGGCCATATTTAATAGGTATATTTAAAATTGATCTACCCAGGATTGTTGTGACATTTCAGTAAGAGAGATGTGAAAATATTCTAGAAACAGAAGGGCTTTATATTTAAAAAACTTTTATTTAGAAAATAGAGTGCTATCATACTTATCTATGTAAACTAAGCTCAATGGATTAAATATCTTTAGTGTTCTTTCCTCTCACTCTTTTACCCTTCAACAGTTTGCCATTTGCTTTTCTAAATAGGAGTAAAGGCTGAGCACAGTGGCTCACGCCTGTAACTCCAGCACTTTGGGAGGCCAAGGCAGGCAGATCACCTGAGGTCAGGAGTTTGAGACCAGTCTGGCTAACATGATGAAACCCCATCCCTGCTAAAAATACACATATTAGCCAGGCATGATGGTACACGTTTGTAATTCAGCTCCTTGGGAAGCTGAGGCACGAGAATCGCTTGAGCCTGCAAGGCAGAGGTTGCAGTGAGCCGAGATTGTGCCACTGCACTCTATCCTGGGTGACTGAGTGAGACTCCATCTCAATAAAAACATTAGCCTGAGAATCTCTTGAACCCAAGAGGTAGAGGCTGCAGTGAACCAAGATGGCGCCATTGTACTCCAGCGTGGGTGACAGAGACCCTGTTTAAAAAAAAAAAAACACACACACACATATGAGTAAGAGTGCTATGCTGAGCTATTAGTGATTCTTTTTTTTGAAAGGACTGAAAAGTTGTGAGGATATGTTTTGGTTGCCAGAACTAGGATTTTTCTTGTTTTATGGTTTTTCCCCTCATTTTTATGACTTTAATGTAAGTCAAGTGTCAATAGGCTTTCTTTGCATTTTGTTTATATATGTATACACACACACACACACACACACACACACACACACGCACACACATATATGTCTAATCTTCAGTATTTTAGATTAAGGTACCAAATTTCTTATTCTTGTTATAGTTTACTTGTACCTTTTGGTTAGAGATTAGGTTTCAGTAAAAGAAGATAGATGAAATTGGTTTTATGTATGTTCCTCTAATATGTAAAGATCTAAAATTTTATCTTCTCATGATTAGAAAAAGATCCTTATGAATTCATATACAATTTTTTTTGAGACAGGGTCTCATTCTTTTGCCCAGACTGGAGTACAGTGGCACAGTCATAGCTCACTGCAACCTCAACTTCCCGGGCTCAAGTGATCCTCCCACCTCAGCCTCACAAATAGCTGGACTACTGGCATGCACCACCATGCCCAGCCAATTTTTTTTCTTTTTTTTTAGAGATGGGGCCTTTCTATATTGCCCAGCTTTGTCTTGAACTTCTGGATGCTAGCCATCCACCCGACAGCCTCCTGAAATGCTGGCATTACAGGCATAAGTCACCATGGCGAGCATATACAAATTTTTAAATGCTGTGTTTGCTGTATGTACCACAAATTCCATATATTAGTTTATTTGGAGACTAAGACAAATATGGAAATAATAATCATTTAAAACAAACTTACCAAAAGTCTTTTAATAGAATTTTATTAACTATCACAGGAAAACATAATTGTTCATTAAACATTGCAAATGGTTGATTTTTTTAATACTGTTTGAAAATATCCCTCCTCAGCACTTCTATTTTTGGTGGTTTGCAAATTTCATGTGCAAGTTTATTTAAATAACAGATGATTTCATGTTCTAAATAAATCTGAAGAGGATGGTTGCATTTCAGAATATATTTGAAATTAATAAATTATGATGTCATAGGATTCATGAAATATTTAGTACATTGTAAAACCACATTTCACTCATGTCTCTTATGTGGTATCTGATGAATGTATTGATACCTTCCTTGTTCTAGAGATGTATGGTTTTAAGGCTGAACATTAGATTGGAAGTAATGTGTTAATTTGGTGCATGTTTAATTTCTGGAGGAATCAAACTATTCTATTTTTTAAACTATCTGCTTAAAAAAATAGCCTAATTCTTTCTTTTCGTGAAAATCTAGATGTGTAAGAGTGTTAGCCTAAAGTTTAGGCTAATTGACCTCTTTTAGCCTCTTCAATTTGTCATGAGTATTAAATAAGATAATATAAGCAAAATACTTAGCATAGTACCAGACACATAGTAAGCTCTGAATAAAAGTCAACAGTTATTGTAAGATCTTATCTAATTAACATTTGTAGCCTCTCTTTTCTGATAGTATCTTGGAGCTTTTATGTGTGTAACTTTGGATTTATCCTGTTTTGGGAAGAGGTAGCATTGTCTAAAGAACTTTTATTTGACCACTACCATTGAGATGATTGTGTTGTGTTTCCATCCTTATTATTTAAATGACAAGGTTACTTCACTTCTCTGAACCTTGCTGTCTTCATCTCTTAAATAAGGGAGACCATATAGCAAGGTGTTAGAAGCACTGTTCTGAAAGTCTGATGGACCTGTTTTAAATCTCAATCTTTCTCTAACTTGTCTCCAACTGTGGGACAAGTTTCTGTAAAATGAAAATAAACACCTCCGAGTTGGGTGTGGGCATCAACTATATGTAGATGAATGATACATATATAGAGTATGTTAGCATACTGCGTGGAACACAGTATTCCATTTAGTAACTAGCATTTAATGTTTCAAACTTTTAGAGAATCTTTAAGATATCTTTTCTGTAATTATATGAAATATTAACTCCATGAAACACTTAGAATCCATGGATTTCCTTCTCAACAATAAGATAAACAGTGAGAAGTTACCACAAAATATTTGAAAGGTAAGTGGCATTTCTGAAGTTAGTCTTTCAAATTCATAAGGATTACAGCATAGGAATTTAATAGGATAATCAGGGTCAGAGTGGTATAATTATGTGCGGTAATGTCTTATTTATCTGGCATTGTAAATTACAGTTCTATTATCTGGAAATTTTATTAAAGAGCAGGCATAAGCTTTGAAGTCCTCCAGACCTGGCTTTGATTCCTGGCTCTGCGATATTTACTCTCTTTGACTCAGTTTTAAAATACAATCTCTTTTTTAAAATGGTGACCACCCAAAAGGGATTGTTTTGAAGAGCAAATGAGATCACGTTGGTGAAACACTTCTGTAGGGCCTGGCACAAAACAGGGATCCAGTAGCTGTAAGTGACCCCAGCCCCCACAGCAGCAGCGCTGTTTTTATTCTAGTCTTTTTTGATGGCAGTTATTCTAAATATTTTACATCTTAACCTAAAATTTTAAAACTTACTTTTATGTTTCTTTCATTTTTTTTTCACAAGCCCTTGTCAGGCCATAATTTTATGTTTTCTAGGTGTCTCGAGATTGGTCTTTTGTATGTCAATAATTACTCTGCGCCTTAATACAGAGGTGCCCTCGGGATAATGTTTATATGAGTCCGTTTTCTACTACATGGCCTGGTACTGCCAATGCTTTTTGAACTCTTGTTTGCTCCTTATAGGTTTTTAAAAATTACCCCTCTTGATTTGTCAAATTAACTGTTTACTTGCCTCTAGCAGTGGAATACTGATGCCTTCTGATTTACTCTTTCTAATCTCCTATTTATTAAAAAAGAAAGCCAGATAACCAGACTCCATAAAATTATGTCTAGTCAGAGTAAACTGGCTCTCTGTTAGAATCTTGGGCGGTTACAGTGTGTGCAGGCCTTCATGCCTTCTATTTCTGTGGTAAGTGGGTGTTTTTTGCTTATTTGAGGATGTACTGATATGACCTACATAATCGAGGTTTTCATGGGAGCTATAAATAAATGAGGCAATATTGCAGGCAGATTTTATTTGTAAATAAAACTGCTTACAGCCGGGTGCAGTAGCTGATGCCTGTAATCCCAGCACTTTGGGAGGCCAAGGTGGGCGGATCACCTGAGGTCTGGAGTTTGAGACTAGCCTGGTTAACATGGTGAAACCTCATTTCTACTAAAAATACAAAAAAAATTAGCCGGGTGTGATGGTACGTGCCTATAATCCCAACTATTTGGGAGGCTGAGGCAGGAGAATCACTTGAACCTGGGAGGCGGAGGTTGCAGTGAGCTGAGATTGTACCATTGCACTCCAGCTTGGGCAACGAGCAAAACTCCATCTCAAAAAAAACAAAAACAAAATGCTTATGCTGTTGAGAAAATGGCAATATAAAAAATAATTGGTAAAGTTTGTGGTTGCTCTAGTCAAGAAAAACCTGGATACTGTTTTTAGGGTGGTTTTCTTGGAAACAGTATAACAGAATGTGAGTGCTGTGTCTTTTCTTACCCTGGTCTGAGAGTTCCATTCAAAAGGACAGAAACTGGTTTCTGGAATTATATTTATTTCTGTAGTGTTCCTTGCCAGAGGATGCCCTCCTCATTTTGTGTACTATCAAGCTTCCTTGATGTTAGTTATACCAATTTTTCCAAGGTAGGAAATGTCCATTTAAAGTTAGTATAAGCTCACTTATCAAGTGTTTTATACATATTTCATGTTAAATCTCCTGACTGCTGAAGAGCTGTGACCCACCTGTATGACTGAAATGAGAGTGTCACTGGCTGGGTGTGGTGGCTCACACCTGTAATCCCAGCACTTTGGGAGGCTGAGGCAGATGGGTCACCTGAGGTTAGGAATTTGAGACCAGCCTGGCCAACATGGAGAAACCCCATCTCTACTAAAAATACAAAAAATTAGCTGGGCGTGGTGGTGGGTGCCTGTAATCCCAGCTACTCAGGCTGCTGAGGCAGGAGAATCACTTGAACCTGGGAGGCGGAGGTTGCAGTGAGTTGAGATCACACCATTGCCCTCCAGCCTGGGCAACAGAGCGAGACTACATCTAAAAAAAAAAAAAAGAAAGAAAAAAGAAAAAAAAGAGTGGTACTAATTTTGTGGTATATGTACCATATGCCATGGGAACCATCTGAAGGGTTAGAATTCTGTGCTGCTTCTCTGGACCAGACACTAGTATCTGTGAAGTGAAATCATGCGTTCATGTGGATTTACAGCTCTACAGAGTCATGATCTTTTCCATTCATTTCACTTCCTGTGCTCCCAGGCAGTCCCCTAGTCATTTTGTGACCCTGATCTCTCTTGTTTCCTAGTGTTCTTAACAGCTCTTTGGAGCCCGCACCCGTCTCTTGCCCGCTGTCTCTGCAGTCCACTCCGATCTCCTTCCACTCCAAGGAGAATTCCTTTGTTAAACATGAGCCAGTCACTGTACATGGCTCCACTCCCTTCACTCCAGTTTTCATCTGCATCTGCTCTTATCTTTTCTTCTTGCCTTTTGCTGGAGGCATCTGTCTCCTTCCATTCTGCTTCTCTGGGGACCTTGCTTCAAAAAATAGCTCCTCTCTTTGGAATTCTCTACCCTCTTATTTATAGCTTTTGTCTGTCTCCCTGCATCCTTTTCCAATGCCATTCTTGAAAATGTGATACTTTCTGTTTCTACTTCTTCTTTCCCAGCTAGTCCACCGAAATTGTTCTTGCCAATATTTCCTTATTGCTAAATCAGAAGACATTTAAAAATTGTCTTGCTTGTCCTCTGAAGGGCCCGGCATGTGACTACTTCCTGCTTTTTGGAATTCCACAGTGGCTTCCACAGTGCCACCTCTTTTGGCTTCTCCTTCCTTTGTAGCAGTTACCTTTTTTTTGTTTTGAGACAGTCTCACTGTGTTGTCCAGGCTAGGGTGCAATGGCTCTATCTCGGCTCACTGCAACCTCAGCCTCCCGGGTTCAAGTGAGTCTTGAAGTGAGTCCCGGGTTCAAGGAAGCCTCAGCTTCCCAAGTAGCTGGGATTACAGGCACATGCCATCACACCCAGCTAATTTTTTGTATTTTAGTAGAGATGGGGTTTCACCATGTTAGCGAGGCTGGTCTCAAACTCCTGACCTCAAGTAATTTGCCTGCCTGGGCCTCCCAAAGTGCTGGGATTACAGGCATGAGCCACATGCCTAACCTCAGTCACCTTCTAAAGCATGTTTTCATCTGCCTATGCCTTATATATTGGTATTCCCTAGGTTTCTGTGAGTGGCCTTCTCACTCCTCACATTCTCCTTGGTTGATCTCACCCACTCCTTTAATTAGAATTCCATGATGACTCAGGTGTCTCTACCTCAGACCTCTCCTGAGTTCTGATCTAATATATCTAGCTGCCTTTTGAACATTTACATATGCTTGTATCAGAAGCATTTCAAAACCAATGTGTCTCAAACTGAGTTATCCATTCAACTCATAGACTTGCCACCCATTCAGTAATTCAGGCCAGGATCATGGGAACCGGCTTTGGTCCATCCTTCTTCTTCCCTATCTTTAATCAAGTCCTGTCAATTTTATTTTATTTTTTTGAGGAAAAGTCTTGCTCTGTCACCCAGACTAGAGTACAGTGGTGCGATCTTGGTTCACTACAACCTCCACCTCCCAGGTTCTAGCAATTCTTCTGCCTCAGCCTCCCGAGTAGCTGGAATTACAGATGCCTGCCACCACGCCCAGCAAATTTTTGTATTTTCAGTAGAGACAGCGTTTTACCATGTTGGCCAGGCTGGTCTAGAACTCCTGACCTCAAGCAATCTGCCTACCTTGGCCTCTCAAAGTGCTGGGATTACAGGCATGAGCCACCACGCCCAGCCCAATTTGATTTTTTTATATCTTGGTTGCCTATCTCCCTTTATTCTTTCTTCCCTGACCCCAGCATGCAGTTTCCCATTGCCGTTCTGTGAGATAAATTCTCAAGCTTGTCCTGTTGGGTGACTGTGACCATTTCCTCATCCAGGCTCCACCCTTCAAAACTAGGTGAGGTGTCCCTGCTGCTCTGTGAGTTCCTTGCTGTCAGAGCATTTATCATATTGTATAATTTTATATTCACAAACTGGAGCTCCCTAAGGAAGCAACTGTATGGTAGTTATTTTTATAGCTTGGTACTTGGCATGTGGTAGATGATGAATAAATATTTGAATGAATGAATAATGAATGTACAAAGGGAAAAATTCAGGCTTTTGGATCAGACCAATCTGGATCTAAACTCTGCTACCTTGACCTTAAGCAAATCAATATATGTTTAGGAATTCTGTTTCCATATCTGAAATTGAGCATATGTATGTATCATTTTATGTGAGGTGCTTCAGTACAGTACCTGGTACATTTAGGGGCTCTGTATATTGCCTTTTAAAACAAGAAGGTAATTTGTTTTTCATTGTTTTGCTAACTAGTATTACTTTTATAAACTGAATTCATTCTCTAATTTTCAGGGCCTAGGGAGAGATTCTCTAGCAGAGACTCGCCTTTCCATATGTGGTTTTTCCAAATACAGTCACAGTTATTACGTAGAGTGAAAAAAGAGAAAGAAACGGACTTTTCAAAGACGCCATGATGCTGGGTGTGGTGGCTCATGCCCCTAATCCCAGCACTCTGGGAGGCCGGGGCAGGTGGATGGGTTGATGCCAGGAGTTGGAGACCAGGATGATAGCAAAACTCCATCGCTACTAAAAATACAAAAAATTAGCCGGGCGTGGTGGCACAGGCCTGTAATCCCAGCTACTCGGGAAGCTGAGGTATGAGAATCGCTTGAACCCAGGAGGAGGAGGTTGCAGTGAGCTGAGATTGAGCCATTGCACTCCAGCCTGGGGGACAGAGCAAGACTCTGTCTCCAAATAAATAAAAATAAAAACAAAGATGCCATGAAACCTCACTCACATTCATTCCTAATTTTCCCAGCATGGCCTGGAATGGTCTTTAACACATTCTAGGTCTGTAGAACAATTACAGCTACCACCCATGACAGTGGGACTTAAAGTACCTAGAATCTTGTAAAAGAAGTATTTAATTTTGTCAGTTTTTACTCTGAGCTCCCTAAAGTATGAGGACAGATTTATACACTTCAGTAAGGTGAAAGGTTTAAAACATGATGGAACAAAAAGATTTTTTCCCCCTCTATCAGAGTATTATAGTTAACCATACATTTCATTAACCTGAACGTCGCACTTAAGTGTGGTTTGGGTGGTGGGTTTTCCTGCCCTCTGAACCTTTGCCCTTCAAACTTGGCTGGAATAATTTTATGTAAGTAGGTTTCATGGTGGTAGAATTAATACCGTTGTTTTCCTCGTTGCTCAGTGTCCCAACTACGGTATAAACAACTATGTGAAGACTGCCTTTCAGTCTTGGTTTTGGAACCCTAAACGCGAACGCTTCAGCATAAGCCTGAGTAAGTGACAGGCAGGGCTAGAGAGAAGATTCCTTTGCTTTCCAGAGTTTCCCGATGGGCGGGCTGGCAAAAAGAAAAAAAAAAGTTGCCAGGGCCGGTGTCTCCAGGAGAGGGCCGAGCGCACAGCCGCTCTAGGACCTCGCAGGCGCCTCGCCGCGGCGCTCGCGCAGAGCCCAAGGAGCAGTCCCGGACTGTCTTCTCCGAGGGCCGTGCAGGCTTCCCCGGCTGTCCCTACCTGCGCCTCCGCCCGCCAGCGGCGCTGGGGAAGCGGAGGAGCGGCCCGGACGCCGCCAGCCGCGCGCAGGGAGCCGCCCGCCGCAGGCCTCGCCGCCGCCTGCCCGCGCTCTCCCCGCGAGCCCCAGAGGGCGGGTCTGCGGCCGAGCCAGCGGCGGCCGAGGGGCAGCGCGGACCTCTGCGGCCCGGGCGGGCGCGGCGCGGGAGTCCTGGGCCGCTGGCGGGCCCCACCTCTGCCCGACCTCGCTGGGGGAGGCGGGCGGTGCTGCCCAGCCGGAGCCAGGGGCGGGCGGCACGAAGGTGACTTAGGGAGACCTTGCGGGCCGCCCTGGGTCGCGCCTCCGGGATCGGCTCGGCTCCGCTGGAGGGGAGGAGGAGGAGCAGGCCGGGCGCATTCGCGCTGGAGCTAGCGAGGGGCGCTGGGTGGAGCGCGCCAGCCGGGGTCCACGGATCTGGCCCAGGTGGGTGGGTGTATTTGCAGCTCGGCGGCTTTGCGGGGCAGCCTGGGGCTACAGAGGACGCCGAGGAAGGGAGCGGGGAGGGCAGCCAGACTTGATCCAGGGATGTGAGTAGATCCAAGAATAGTTGGACGTGTGTGTGCAGAGCGGGGTGCAGCCGCGGGCGCGTGGGGAGGGGCGCACCAGCCGGGAGACCCGGTTCTCTTCCCAGCGCGGGTCTCCCTGCCGTGGGGTTCCTGTAGGAAGAGCCACTGGGGAAAAAGCCCGTGGACCGATGTGTTTTTTAGTTGAATATTAGTATTAGGTCAAGTAGGGCTGGAGTGGGAGGAGTAAGACAGTGAAAGACATTATTGTCCTAAATAACCTTCCAAGTTAGTGATTTTTCGCATGGCTCTGCTCCGGCTGACATTGAGATGAACTTACCGGCCGCTGAAATTCCAAGAATACGAGAAGAGCCGAGCGGATTAAGGAGAGAAAGGGAAATTCTATTTGTGTTGGGGAATGGGGAGGTGGCTTTTAACTTTAATGTTTTGATTAAGGATTTTTGATTACTCACAGGCTTTCTTTGTAGCCTGAACCAGTGGGGAATCACGTTTCCTAGCATTCAGAGCATGTGGCTAGTTGTTTTGCGCTTTCTGTTGTGCTGGATTTTTCTGAGTTTAGAGAGAGGGTAGTAAGGAGAGGAAGATGCCAGGGAAGAGCTTAGTACAGCTTTTCTGAGTTATTAAGGCTCTTAAAAGTTTCTTAATTTTAATTAGGTTCAAAGACTGAATTAAGGCATTGCTTAGCAGGAATCTTTTTCGAGAGGGAAAAATGCTTGAAATGCGTGTTGGTGGAATAATGTGTAGACTGGAATACGGGGCGTGGTGGGGGGGTGTCTCAATGTAAACTTGCTTTCCATTTTGAGGACACACCGAAGTTAATCTCCCCTCCAAATCACATTTGATTTTTTAGCTCCTAAGCTGATGTCTTTGGCAAGATAACTCAATTTCTGTTTAGCAGGTAATTAATCTGAGCATAAAGACCAGGTAGCTATTTCAGCCTCTGTCCCAGTGCTACTTTTGCTAGATGACTTTTAAAGGAACTTGTATCAATCTGAATATAGTTGTTGGAATTTAGCCTCACCTCTTCAGAAACCCTTTAAAGGTTAAATTGAGGAGGTTGTATTGACGGTGAAGGTGACCCATATAATTTCTTTACCCCCAGTTTTGTGCCCTGCAAAACGGGGGAAAGTAAAAAAGCCTGTTAGGTTTTCCATATTAAAGCAAAGCTCTTACTAATATTCAAGGTAGTTTATAAATAGTTTGAGCATGTTTTAAATATTGTGCATAACAGAAAATGTGCAACATCATAATCTAAGCTCTATGTATAGTTTTTGACATTTATCATTTACATTCTTTATAAAAAGGTTGGCTAAACTGACTACTGTCATTCAAATATATGACTGTTTATCAGCTTTCTGAGGAATATAATCAATATTTTAATTCTGCTAATAGAAATTTAGAATTGTGATTCGGTCCACATTATTCAACAGATATTCCTAAAATTTTCAGTTTTATTTTATATAGAGTCCAGAGATTTTTATAGTTACAAATTAATTTTGGAAGCAGGTAGAACATAAGTTATAAATAAAATGAAGTTTATGTGATCTGAAGCTGGATTTCACTGTGATAACTTTTGGGGAATTTTTAAACAAAAATTCATAAGATTCATAATGCTAATTATAAAACCTTACATAAGGTTTTAATGAGCATGGTGTGTGTGTGTGTGTGTGTGTGTGTGTGTGTGTTAGGTTGTCATGCTTGATGTGACTCAAGATCTATCCTGATAAGTTTTTGTATCTCATGATGATGCCAAGACTAAAATCTGCATGTGATTGTATTTGTTTTATTCCCTACCGTGTTCCCTATGTGGAATGCAGTGCCTGGCTTATACGCTGATGAATTTTGCGTGAGTTATATAGGCAGACATGATTTTCCTTTCATTTTAACTTCAGAGTCTTAAGGGTGTAACCACTATGCATTTTTATAATGGACCACAGAGGATTTGATGTCTATTATGGTCTGTGACTTTTTTTTTTTGAGTCATTTGATAAATATTTATAGATTGTTTACCTTATAAGAGACTGCTAGACCAGTCTGTCTTCATCAAACTAGATGACAAATCTATTTAGTCATCTGACTTATACAGGAGTCAGTGACTAGATTCTTACAGAAGATACAACATATCCAGAAGCAACAGAAGAGGGTAAATTTTAGCAAATCTGGAATGGAGGGAAAGAATAGACAGTCCAGTCTAAAAGCTAGAAGCAGGGTCCTTTTGAAGGACTTTGTAACCTATGCTTATAGAGTTCAAAATCTTGGACAGTTGGAGTCACTGAAAGATTTTAATCAGATTTAATGAGATTTGCTCCTTATGAGAAGGATTAGAGAGGAGCACTGGCCTGCAAACAGGACAATCAGGTGCAGGAACTCAAGAGAGATAATCAGGGACTGAACCAAGTTAGTGACTGTGGAGAAGGGAAGGGAAGGAGGTTGGAGAGCAGAGAGATGCTTCAGAAACACACGACACGAATAGGAGCTGGTACTGCAGGGAATGTGGAGAATGAAGGTGGAGCCATAGGTGACACCCAGGATTATGGCACAAGTCACACTGTATAGAAGGTGATTAAGGCAGGGAATTGAGGGAATGTGGAAAGATGAGTTGCCTTTGGACATACTGATGTTCAAGTAAGGTTGTTCTTAGGTGCCTGATAAAAATTTGGGAATCATTAGCATTGGGAGTCACCTAAGTAAACATGGTAATTGAGGTCAAAGGAATGAATAATCTCACCTAGGAGAAGACACTTGGACAAGTTTGAAATCAAAGGATTGAATACAACACTTGAAAGACAAGTGGAAGAAAGGGAGCCAGTGGAGATGACTGGGAAAAGGCTCCCAGAGAGGTGCGAGGAGCTCTAGAATTACAGGGGAGGTCAAGGGAGACAAGCCACCCAGAGGACGGGTAAGAACTGAAGCATGCCCATTGTATTTGGTAGCCAGGTGGTCATTAGAATCTTTTTTTTTTCTTTCTAAAAAAAAATGGGTTACATTTGCAGAACATGTAGGTTTGTTACATAGGTATACGTGTGCCATGGTGGTTGGTCATTGAAATCTTTGATGACAGAAGTTTTAGAAGTTTTACATAGTAATCCCAGCACGCTGGGAGGCTGAAGCAGGTGGGTCTCTTTAGCCCAGGAGATTGTGAGCTCAGGTGAATCTACTGAGCTTAGGAGATTGTGAGCTCAGGTGTCTCTATAAAAAAATTACAAAAAATTAGCTGGGTGTGATGGTGTGCACCTGTGGTCCCAGCTACTTGGGCGGCTAAGGTGGGAGGATCACTTGCGCATGGGAAGGGAAGGTTGCAATGGGCTGAGATTGCACCACTGCACTCCAGCCTGCCTGACAAAGTGAGACCCGGTCTTAAAAATAAACACAAAACAGGGAAGCTTGACATAGGAAGAAGCCAGATTGCAGTGTGCAAAGGAGTAAATGTGAGGGGAATGAGGAAACAAATGATGAAGATAGATTTTGTAGACACTCATAATCTGTGAATGATTGTAATTTTATTTCTTTCTTTCCATTCTTATACCTTTCATTTCTTTTTGTTATTCTTACTTTATTGGCTAGTGCCTTCAGGGCAATGTTGAATAGAAGCTGAGATGGTGGGAATTCATGTTCATCCCTGATGTCTTCTAAAAAAAGGCATACCTCTGACTTCTAATGATTCACTGTTAAGAATGGTAGTTAACAAATATGATTTACTAGATTTAAAGTTTCCTTTCATTCTTATATTGTTGACTTTTTTTTTTTTATCATTAAGGGGTGTTGAGTTTATCAGATGTTCTTTGGTGTCTATTTAAAGGGTTGTATGGTTTATTAAATTTGTGAAGCTGGTAAATGATGTATTTGGACTTTTTCTAGTGATAAGCCAACCATCCTTGTCTACTTGGAATAAACCTAATTTGGTTATGATATATTATCTTTGACATTCTAGTCAATTTGGTTTCCTTTGGATTTTAGTATCTATTTTAGTATGTATGTTTATAAGTAAGACTGACTTGTAATTTTCATTTTTTGTGCTGTCCTCATCATGGTTTAACATCAAGGTTATACTGACCTCATAAAGTGCATTTAGGAGTATTCTCTCTTTTGCTGTTTTGTATAAAATCGAAATGATCTGTTCCTTGAAAATTTAGAACTTTCTTATAAGAACATCTTACTTTTGTGAAGTTTTTTTTTAAACTACTAACTACATATATTTAATGTTTCTAGGATTATTTTAGTTTTTTATTTCTTTTTGGATCAGTTTAACAAGTTATATTTTTAGGAATTCTTTACATTTAAGTTTTGAAATGTATTATAAACGTATTCATAATTTTCTTTTTTTAAACTTAGGTTGGATCTGTAATTATATATCTTTTCTAAACTTTTTTCATTTTTTCTAATCCTGACTTGGATATCTCCAAATACATTTCTTTTCAAATGAATCTAAGTCCCTCCTTATAAGTCTCATCAAAGATTTTTTTGATTACTTTTCAAAAAATGGTCTTGAATTTCTTATCTGTTGCATCTTTTTTAAAATTAAAATTTACAATTATGTGTATCCGTTTTTTGAGTTTCATTTTTTTCTTTAGATCTATACATTTATTATCCTTTGTCTTTTGAACATGGATAATTCAAAATTTTTCTTTTCCGGATTTCTAGTTGTACATTTTGTAGTTCTAGTATTTTGTAATTTCACGAATGTATCCCTGTTAGCTTTAACCAGTGCTTTATTTTATAGACTCTAATAATGTATTTTTGTAGACTCTATCTTTCCAGCCTGAAGAGTGCTTATGAATGGAGTCTAGGTACTATACCCCTAACATTTAAAACACCTAAAATGTATGGAAGTTTTGAATGACTTCCAGATTTTTTTCTCTTAGCCGCCTCATCCTGTTTCCACTGCTTGGCATTTCAATTTCTTTCCTTCATCTGCTGCTCACCTTCTTCTTTTTCCCTCATACCTTCTTTTCTATCCTTGAGTGTTAGAAGAATGACCCTCATTCCCTTGTTTCCTTTTCCACCTTTCTTCTTTCTCCCTTTTTTTCTCTTTCCTACACTTTGAGGATTTTTCCATCGTCTGCTCAACATATTCGTCTCCCCCTTTCCTTCTCAGAACCTTGGCCCCAACACCAAAGAGAAACAAGCCAGGATAACCCGTGTCTGGTTTTCTTTAGATGTGCAAAGGTTCACCATTGTTTACCTCACGATCTTTGTTATTCTTTATGCAGTTCAGTTGAAGACAGAGCCAGGGAGAGTGTGGGAAAGCCAGGGAAGAAGGCGTAAATGATGGAACACAAGCCTGCTACTATGTAGGGTCTGCAGGCATGGGTTTCAGTAGCAGACACCCTTTTCTTGCTCTTTGACTGTGGGCAACTTACTCCAAGGCTCATGTTTTGTGTAACACAGAGTCATTAACACAGACCCTTTCTTTCTATATCACAGGTTGCTCTGACATTCAGATGAATAAGAGGAAACTCATCAGTTTCCATGCTTTATTCTCATGAAAATATCTTAAAGGGAACTTGTGCACAATTCAGGGAGAGAAAGGGAGCAGAACTGGTTTGTGGCATGGTGTGTTGGATGAGAGGAACCCCGATGGGAAGCAGTAGGTGGTGATGGAAATAACAAGAAGCACAGTGGTTATGCTCAGTGGTCAAGAGAGATGCAGAGGAGATGTCTTTCCCCTGGGAGAGTGGAGCTCATAACCGCCCAGGCTGCAGGCGCGAACACATTGTTAGATACAGTGGCAGGGGAGAGGCTATGCTCTGGGGCCATCACCTGTTATTTTGCCTAATTATTTGCTACATTGAGGACACTAGGCCTTTTTGAGTTTACTTGAGAAGTCAGCCCTCACAATAATGTTTCTGTGAGGGAGATTTTCTTGTTGTTTTTCTGGGTTCTGAACAGTTTGATTAGAAATGATTTGTGAGTATAATTCTTAGTAAAATTTCTTTTTTTTCCTGCTCCTCTTCTCTTTTCTTTTTGATGGAGTATCACTCTGTGGCCCAGGCTGGAATACAATGACATGATCTCATCTCACTTAAACCTCTGCCTCCTGGGTTCAAGCGATTCTCCTGCCTCAGCCTTAAGTACCTGGGATTAGTGATGCACGCTATCATGCCCAGCTAATTTTTGTATTTTTAGTAGAGATAGGGTTTCACCATGTTGGCCAGGCTGGTGACAAACTCCTGACCTCAGGTGATCCACCCACCTTGGCCTCCCAAAATGCTGGGATTACAGGCATGAGCCACCACACCCGGCCGAAATTTCTTACTTGTGTTAGAAATTATTTAATTTTGAATATTTTATTTGTTTGTGTTATTTGTGTTGAGGATTAGTTGTTTAAAATCTCAAAATCACAGAATTGTTCTTAGATTGTAGAACATCTGGTCTGGAAGTCTTCAAAGGTTTTACTGGCAGTGGAGGCAGACGTGGATGCCAGTATACAAGACCAATGAAAGTAAAAGCACCTGTTCATCCACTGTGGCACCTCCACAGAACGGTTTGAAAGTAGTCTGCTCTTTATTTTGCAGAGGAAGCTAGGGCTAGGAGGAGAGTGTCATTTACTTGCCTAAGCTTACGTAGCTAGCTAGGAGCGGGCAAAACTTAGAGCTGAATCCAGGATTCTGCCTCCAAATTTAATGCCGAAGAACAGGAAAATTCTTTAGACAGCCCAAGCGAATGTGGTCATCTATATAAGCTACTTTCTTAATTTGACCAAGGGATGCCAAATTTAGAAATAAGTTAAGCAGATGGCCAAGAATATTGAAATGTCCTCCGATTTTGAAGAGAATACCTGTGTTCCAGGTTTTCAACAGGAAATTGCTTTCCATCTTTTTGTGAAGATTTTGCTTGGTTGAAGTTGCACTTTGGGAAAATACAGAAGTAGCCTATTTCCTAAGATTCCTTATTTTAATAGGAACTTGAACTGTCCTTTCTTGAACTGTTAGAATGCTGTAGCCTGGACTATATTTTCTTGATTTTTCAGGAAAATGGCCTTGACTGAATTGTAAGTTGGAGTTATGCCCTCAATTTTTTGTTGAAAGGCATTTCAAAAATTATTAGCCTTAATGACGTGGTTATTTTGCCCTCTAATACTTTTATTCCACTTTATATAATCCTGGATAAGAAATTAGAGCTAAGGGCAAAGAGGGAGTTTGTTTTCTCTAAAGAACAGTTGTTGGTTTTTTTTCCTGGTGGACAATTAAAAGGGCATAATTGATTGTATTTTTCTCTCTGTTTTGGCCTTAAGAGAATTCAGAGCCTGATTTGTGGTTCATCCACAGTTTCTGTATAGGCTTCATCAATGGCAGGTCCTGCCTCAGTCCCAATCACTAGATGACAACATTCTCTTGTGAGTTAATTCAATATGATTGTACCCCAGGGTGCATTCACATATGCTGATTACATTTTGGGATTTTTTCTGCAAGTAGTGTTAAGTAAATAGTTGTTAAAATGTTAGGAATAGGTTGGACGCAATGGCTCACGCATGTAATCCCAACACTTTGGGAGGTGGAGGTGGGCGGATTACTTGAGGTCAGGAGTTTGAGACCAGCCTGGCCAACATGGTGAAACTCGGTCACTACTAAAAATACAAAATTAGGTGCTGGCATGCACCTGTAGTCCCAGCTATTAGGGAGGCTGAGGCAGGAGAATCTCTTGAACCTGGAAGGCGGAGGTTGCAGTGAGCCGAGATCGTGTCACCGCACTCCAGGCTGGGTGACAGAGTGAGACTCCGTTTCAAAGAAAAGATGTTGGGAATATATTGTTACCTTATGCTATGTTTTATTTTATGTCAAGAATATATACATTTTGATAGTGACTTTGTTATAGATAACGTCAAGGACCCAAGTAAAAATACATGGCAAATATTGCAATGGAAGGGTTTTGGGATTTTGTTGGTGTGTTAATGTGAGTCTTCCGAACTATATATTTTAGTCCAATATTTGGAGAAAAACTTTTATTTTTTCTGTTTTTGGTAAAATATATGATTTACCATCTTAACCATTTTTAAGAGTGTTATTCAGGGCAAACCTCACAAGATTGTGGGTAGAGAGGATCATATGAGCTGATACACCATGTATTTAGCATAGTACCTGGCATAAAGTAAACATATGTACTGACAAAACTTGGAAAGCACTGCGTTAACATATTCGCAGTGTTTTCTTCAAATAGACATATAACCTAAGTTGTGATTCCGCACATTTTACTTTTTTACCTCAGTTTGAGAACCAGGAAAGTGTTGTCAAAGCAGAATAAAATACCACATTCTAAAAAAGCAAAGTGATTGTCTCTCTGGGCATAACAATATTTACCATATACAGAAAGCTATTTTCAGAGACAAAGCTGAAGGCATGTGAAAAGTGGAGTTGGATATCATAAAATAACCGTACAGTGGAATAGACCTTCGTAAAAAGGGAAGACCTGCTTATAGTTACAACAACATGGATGAATCTGAAGAATGTTATACTAGTAAAAGAAGCCAGATACAAAAGAGTACACATCTTGCATGATTCCATTTATTCAAAGTTCAAAACCAGACAAACCTAAACCATGGTTATTGAAGTCAGAGCAGTGGTTGCCTGAGCGGGGGCGTGGAGAGAAGGGAGAGAGTGACTATGAACTTTGGAGAGAGAGGTCATGGAACTATTCTGTATCTTGATGGCGGTGCTAGTTACATGGGGTATATATTTGTAAAAACTTAATGAATCATACACTTAAAATGGAGGTATTGTATATAATTCAAATAAAGTTCATTTAAACAATTAGTTGCTATGGTGTTACTTCTGTTACATATAAATGTTTCTAGTTATTTTCATCAGCAAAACTATCAATTGCAGAGCCCCTGAATACCTTCTGAAAATAAGGTTTGTGTTTAGATTATGATTAAACTTCCCTGCTTTTAAGAATGATTGTTTACCTCTGGTGGCGTATCTCAAAAACAAAAACCTGTTTATTTTGAGGATATGTAAAACATACAAATCTGTGGCAAGTGATTATGTAAGAGTAAGCTATTTTTAGGTAGAAGCTTTGCAACCATGATGAGACGGGATTGTGCTTAAATTCTCAGATTGGGCTCCCTTACCAGACGTCTGAGAAAGTCATGTGTTCTGCAGTATTTAAGAGGACTTTGCAAACGTTGTTTTGCATCTGATACATGCAAATCTGATACAAAATTTGATGATGTAAATATCAGTTCCTATGTAAGCATATTTTAAAATATTTTGCTAATTATAGAATTATGGGCTATATATGGAAGACACACAGGAGTATACAGAAATCTATTTTAGAGCATATAGAGAAGAATATAAAAAGCACATCCCAGCAACCACCAGCAGGATTTTGGTGTGTCTTAGCTTATTCATATGGGTGTACAAACGCAAATACAATGCACATAGCTGTTTAATATCTTACATCATTTTCAGTAATATCAGAGTAAGTATTTTTCTTTGAAAAACAGCTATTCTTTGTATTTTTTTTTTTTTTAACATTTTTGTCACTCAGGCTGGAGTGCAGGGGCATGATCTTGGCTCACTGCAGAGATCTCGGCTCACTGCAGCCTCAACTTCCCTGGGTCAGATGATCGTCCCAACTCAGCCTTTCTCATAGCTGGGACCACAGGCATGTGCCACCACACTGGCTCATTTTTGTGTTTTTTGTAGAGATGGGGTTTTGCTATGTTGCCCGGGCTGGTCTCAAACTCCTGGGCTCAAGTAATCTGTCTGTCTCAGCCTCTCAGAGTGCTGGGATGACAGAGCCATTGTGTCCAGCCCAAAAATATTTTTAAGACTGCATATGAAATATATTGTTGTTTTAACTTCCATTGTCAGTATATGAATGGTCTTCTTACTGTGCACTTCCTATTGATAAATGCTATCATTTTTATGGCTTTATTGCAGTATAATTGATGTGCAGTAGACTCCACATATTTAAACTGTTAATTGAATGAGTTTTGACGTGTGCTTACACTAGTGAAACTGTCGCCACAATCAAGATAAGGAATACTTCTGTTCCTTCCAAAAGTTCCTTACTGCCTCTTTGTAATATCCCTTATTCTTTCTTCCACACCTGTCCACAGGCAGGTATTGATCAGCTTTGTATCACTAGACATTGGTAGGAGTTTTCTAAAATTTTGTAGTAATGGAATCATATTTACTTTTGGAGGTGGGTTCTCGCTTCTTTAACTCAGCATAGTTATTTTGTGGTTCATCCATGTTGTTGAATGTATTAATAGTTAACTCCTTTTACTTGCTAAACAACACTTCATTTTGTGGCTATACCACAGTTTATCCATTCATCTGTTGATGGATATTTAGGTTGTTTCCAATTTTGGGGTATTATAAATAAAGCTATGAATATTTGTATATACAAGTATTTGTGTGGACAAAAGCTTTTATTTTTCTTATGTAAATGCCTAGTAGAGTGGCCAGGTCATATGATAATTCCATGTTTGTCTTTTTTTGAGTTTTTTTTTTTTTTTTTTTTTTTTTTAGGCGGAGTCTTGCTCTGTTGCCAGGCTGGAGTGCAGTGGAGTGATCTCGGCTCACTGCAACCTCCGTCTCCTGGGTTCAAGCGATTCCCCTGCCTCAGCCTCCCTAGTCGCTGGAACTGCAGGCATGCAACACCACCCAGCTATTTTTTTTTGTATTTTTAGTAGGGATGGGGTTTCACCGTGTTGGCCAGGATGGTCTCGATCTCCTGACCTTGTGATCCACCAGCCTCAGCCTCTGAAAGTGCTGGGATTACAGGTGTGAGCCACTACCCCTGGCCTTTTGAGTTTTTTTTTTTTTTAACCTTGGAAAAAATGAGAGAAAATTCACATAACATAAAATTCACTCTTTGAGCATACAATTCAGTAACTTTTAATACATTCACAGCGGGCAATTATCACCACTGCCTTCTTCCAAAACATTTTCATCATGCCAAAGGGAATATTGTGCCCATTAAGCACTCTCTGTCCGTCCGGTGCCCCATCCCCAGTCCCTGAAAACCACTAATCTGCTTCTAAACATTTCATGTAAATGGAATTATACAATATGTGAGCTTCTGTGTCTGGTTTTCTCTCTTAGCCTAATGTTTTCAAGGTTCATGTGCATTGTAGCATGTATAAGCACTTTACCTTTGATGGCTAAGAAGTATGGTACATCATGTATCACATTGTATCTGTTTGTCCGTTTGTGGCCTTTTGGGTTGTTTCTACCTTGTGGCTGTTAAAAATACTGATGCTGTGAATGTTTTTTACAAGTATTTGAGCATTTATATTCAGTTCTTTTGGGTATATACCTAAGAGTAGGATTCCTGGGTTATATGGTGTTTCCATGTTTAATATTTTAAAGAGCCACCATACTGTTTTCCACAGTGGCTGCAACATTTTACGTTCCCATCAGCAATATACAAAGTTCCACTTTCCCCACATCCTTGTGGACACTTATTTTCTTTTTTTAAAATAGTTATAGCCATTCTAGTAGGTGTGAAGTGGCGTCTCATTGTGGTTATGATTTGCATTCAACCTGTTGAACTCATCTTTTCATGTGCTTACTGGCTGTTGGCCTGTCTTTTTTGGAGAAATGTCTGAGTCCATTGCCCGTATTTTAATTGGATGGTTTGTTGTCGTATCGTTGAGTGTAAAGTTCTTTATGTAATTGTGTATATATTCTAGATTCTAGACCCTTGTTAGATATATGATTTGCAAATATTTCCTTCTATTCCCTAGGTTGTCTTTTTACTTTGTGGTGTTTTTACTTTTTACTTTACTGTGTTCCTTTATGCACCAAGGTTTTACATTTTTATTGTTTGTGCTTTTGATATATGGTTTTTTTTTAATTAAATGGAAATTTCTCTAAATTACTTTTTATGCAAAAGCCATATCAGAATAGTCTGTGGTGCTTTATAGAAACATTACATGGCTGGGCATGGTGGCTCACACCTGTAATTCCAATACTTTGGGAGGCCGAGGTGGGTGGATCACAAGGTCAGGAGTTTGAGACCAGCCTGACCAACATAGTGAAACCCCGTCTCTACTAAAAATACAAAAATTAACTGGGCGTGGTGGTGTGCACCTGTAATCCCAGCTACTCAGGAGGCTGAGGCAGGAGAATCCCTTGAACCTGGGAGGGGGAGGTTGCAGTGAGCCAAGATCGTACCACTGCCGTCTACTCTGGGCGACAGAGAGAGACTTCATTTCAAAAAACAAATGACAGGTATCAATGCATTACTGTCTAACAAGCAAAAAACCCCAAACCCAGTAACATTAGCCTAAATTAGAGATTTATATTTCTTTCACTGTAAAGAAGATGAGAGGCAGGCAGGCTGGGCCTGTATGGCAGTTTCAGGTGTTAGGACTGTTCCTATTGTCAAATTGTAGTCGGCAGGAAGGACGAAGGGGCAGAAAAGGCGTATACACTTCCCTTTAATTAGATCTAGTATCCCCTGCACAATATTTCCATTCTTCTTGGTCAGAACTTAGTCATATGGCTATAGCTGACAGACAGACTGAGAAATATGGCCTTTTAGCTGGAGGTCAAAAGGTAAAACTTGGGGCTCTTACTAATGACAAAAGGGAGAAATAGATATTGGGAGAAATTAGCAGTCTTTGTCACAATGCACAGGCCTTGTTCATTCTTGGAGATCCTGATTAAGTAGAGCACGTTCCAGGGACCATTCCAGGCATTAGGATACAATTGTGCACAAATATTTAATACAGAGTTAAAAAGATATAATTTTAAAAATAGACTTTTAAGAATTACAGAATTTTAACAAGTAGGTTGATTGAGAATTTAATATATTGGCAATATATTTAATATATACCACTGTGAGGCAATTTAGCATTCTGTTCTTTTTTTAATTCTTAATTTTTGTGAGTACATAGCAGGTTTATACCTTTAAGGGCCATGTGAGATATTTTGATGCAGACATACGATGTGTAATAATCACATGGAAAGTGGGATAGCCATTCCCTCAAGCATTTATCCTTTGTCTTACAAACAATCTAATTATAAAGTGTGCAATGACATTATTTTGACTGTAGTCACCCTGTTGTGCTATCAAATATGAGATATTATTCTTTCTATTATTATTTTTTTAATCCATTAACTATCTCCATATTCCCCCTACCCCGTCCCACTGCGCTTCTCAACCTCTGGTAACCAGCCGTCTCCTCTCTGTCTCCGTGTATTCAGTTGTTCTGATTTGTAATTCTCACAAGTAAGTGAGAACATGCAATGTCTGTCTTTCTGTACCTGGCTTATTTCACTTAACATAATGACGACATCCAGTTCTATCCATGTTGTTGCAAATGACAGGATCTTGTTCGTATTTTATGACTGAATAGTACTCCATTGTGTGCAAATACCACATTTTCTTTATCCATCTCTTGATGGACACATAGCTTGCTTCCAGATCTTGGCTGTTGTGAATAGTACCACGGCAAACATGGGGCTGCAGATATCTCTTCTGCATACTGAGTTCCCTTTTGTTGGGAATATATCTAGCAATGGGATTGCTGGGTCATATCTGGTAGCCCTATGTTGAGTGTTTTGAGAAACCTCTACACTGTTCTCCGTAGTGGTTTGCTAATTTTACATTCTCACCAACAGTGTACAAGTGTTCCTGTTTCTTTACATCCTCACCAGCATTTGTTATTGGCTATGTTTTGGATATAAGCCATTTTAACTGGGATGAAATGATATCTCATTGTTGTTTGATTTACATTTCTCTACTCAGTGATGTTGAGCACCTTTTCATATGCCTATTTTCCATTTGTATGTCTTCTTTTGAGAAATGTCTATTCAAATCTTTGGCTCGTATTTTAATAGCATTATTAGATTTTTTCCTATAGAGTTGTTTGAGTTACTTGTATATTCTGGTTACCCTTGCCAGATGGGTAGTTTGCAAATATTTTCTGTCATTTTTGTGGATTGTCTCTTTATTTTGTAGATTGTATCCTTTGCTGTGCAGAAGCTTTTTAAACATTTTTAACAAATGTAATTCCATTTGTCCATTTTTTCTTTGGTTGTCTGTGCTTGTGGCGAATTACTAAGAAATCTTTGCCCAGACCAATGTCCTGGCGAGTTTCTCCAGTGTTTCCTTGTAGTAGTTTCATAGTCTGAGGGCTTAGATTCAAGTTCTTAATCCATCTCGATGTGAGTTTTGGATATGGCAAGAAATAGAGGTCTAGTTTCTTTCTTTTGCGTATAGATATTCAGTTTTTCCAGTACCATTTATTGAAGAGACTGTCTTTTCTCCAATATATGTTCTTGGTACCTTTACCAAAAATTAGTTCACTGTGAGCATGAAGATGTGTTTTTGGGTTCTCTATTCTGTTCCATTGGTCTATGTGTCTATTTTTATGCTGGTACCATGCTGTTTTGGTCACTGTAGCTCTGTAGTATAATTTGAAGTCAGTTAATGTGATTCTTCTAGTTTAGTTCTTTTTGCTCAGGATACTTTTGGATATTTTGGTCTTCTGTGATCCACATAATTCTAGAATTGTTTTTTCTATTTCTGTGAAGAACGTCACTGGCATTTTGATAGGGATGGCATTGAATCTGTAGATTGCTTTGAGTAGTATGGACATTTTAGCAGTATTTATTTTCCCAGTCCATGAACTTGGAACATCTTTCCTTTTTTTTTTTTTTTTTTTAATCCTCTTTAGTTTCTTTCATCAATGTTTTGTAGTTTTCACTATAGAGATATTTCACTTCTTTGGTTAACTTAATTCCTAGGTATTTCATTTTATGTGTGACTATTCCAAATTGGATTACTTTTTTTTTTTTTTAATTTAATTTAATTTTATTTTTTATTGCATTTTAGGTTTTAGGGTACATGTGAAGAACATACAATATTGTTGCATAGGTACACACGTGGCAGTGTAATTTGTTGCCTTCCTCTCCTTCACCTATATCTGGCATTTCTCCCCATGCTATCTCCCCCCAACTCCCCACCTCCCACTGTCCCTCCCCTATTTCCCCCCAACATACCCCAGCGTATAGTGCTCCCCTCCCTGTGTCCATGTGTTCCCATTGTTCAACACCCGCCTATGAGTGAGAACATGCGGTGTTTGATTTTGTGTTCTTGTGTCAGTTTG
>CAUYQU010040640.1:0-27866 GCA_963574635.1 Cheracebus regulus
TATGTTGAACCAGCCTTGCATCCCTGGGATGAATCCTACTTGATCATGGTGGATAAGCTTTTTGATGTGCTGTTGCAATCGGCTTGCCAGTATTTTATTGAAGATTTTTGCATCTATGTTCATCATGGATATTGGCCTGTAGTTTTCTTTTCTTGTTGAGTCTCTGTCTAAGAAAGATTTTATTTATAACCATTAAGAATTTGTGTTCTATTAATTTTCTCAGACTATGATTTTGGATACCATTACAATTATTAGGAAAAAGAGTATTATAACAAACATAATAGCAGCTGCTGTTTAATCATTTCCTGTCTCATGTGCACAGTACAAAGATAAAAAGGAATAGATTTCTTAAGATTTATCAAGAGTGTGGGGAGCAGCAGGTAGAAGAATAAGAGCAGATATGAGGGTCTGTGAGTTCTGTGTAGACAGACAAGATGGCAACTCAAACAGCTGGTATTTATGGGTTTCATATTCTTGCAGCCATAGGGAAAAATAAACGAGTGAATTTTTGTGTAGCTGAATTTTTCTGAAGGAGGACTAGGAATTGAAAGATATTGGTACCACATATTCATTCTGACATTCTTACCTTGGAGAGATGGAGTTTTCTTTTTTTATATCCTTATGCAGACCTAAAGTCCCATGGCTATCAGTTTGATTCCTGAAGTGTTTGCTGAGCAACTGCTAGGTGCCAGGCATTATGCTAGACCCTGAGGTTACAGAGATGAATAAGACATTATTCATCTCTTGGCATCAAGAAGCTCCCATCTCATCTGTCTCATGCTGTGCCTCTCTTCTCTTCACCTGCACCCATATCTTTTCTTACTATGTTAAATAGAATATACATGAATTATTTCTTTTTGTTATAGAATATATTTCCTTTGAAACTTAGCATATATTTTTAGTATTCATTTTCATTTAAAACAAGCATACCACTGAAAAATTTAAAATTAATATGATGAAATAATTATATATTTATAATTAGAAATTGTATCTGTCAGTATAACCTATATTTAATGTTAGTGTTTATATTTTTATGGTAAGCTAATCAAAAAATAATTTAGTATCAGAATTACCTGAGGAAATTGGTAAAAAAATATTTTTAAATGTAACTTAGGATCTTAGCTAATAGTTTAATTTTTCTTCAGTGGACATATTATGTTCTGTTTTAAGAGGTTGGCATAATGGCTTCTTTCTTTGGGGATTTCCAAAAGGAATATTTATGCGCTTGCATGCCCAAATAATTTCTGTGCCAAAGGAACACTGACAAATGCCACACAAGGGGAATGAAATTTCTAGGTTTTTAAAATTAATATAATGAGGAAGAAGGAGGGCAGTGATTTGGTACATTTAAATTTTAAATAAATATACAAAACAGATTAACTTGAAAATGGCTTAATGTATTTAGTTTTATTGGTATTTAACATCTGTAATAATAGCTACAAATGATGAAATACTTGCTATGTGTCAGGCACAATTTTAAGCTCTTTAATTGTGTGGTCGTAACAAGTCCATAAGGTATCATGACCCCATTTTATAGATAAGGAAACAAAGACAGAGAGAGTAATTTCCTTAATTAGGGGAAAGTAGGCAGCAGACACAGAATTCAAACCTAGGCAGTTCTAATCACTGTATTACCTTATGATTACTAAGTTCATTATTATTCAGGGAACAGAATCAGTAGTTGTTAGAAAAGTTACTAAAGTTTAATTCAAGTTATCTAAGTTTGCCATTGACTTTGCCACTATTAGCTGGCTGCGATTTTAGAGAGCATTAACACGATGTTTTAAAATGTATTAAAATGTCATCTGTTAACATTGTTAATTTTTAAAATAATTATAGTTATCATTTAAAATAAAACTGTCAGAAATTCTAAATAGATCTAGCGTATAGATCATTGGCATTAAAAGAAATATAATTAAATAAAAACTAGTATCGTTCTAACTTCAGGAGTCATAAAGCTGGTCTTGGATGGCTGCTCAATGAAAGGGTCAGAGAACAGGAAAAAGGCAGTGATAATGCCGAGCTTTCGACTGGAGGAAATAGTGATAGCACTTGCTTCTTATATTAATTTTGGAAGCTACAAGTGTAAAAGAGACTTGGCCAAGACAACAAGGACTTGATTTGAGGTGACAGGGAAATGACCTGATAGAATGTCAGCAAAGCAGAATAAGGAGGGTACCAGCTGGGGTCCTGAAGACCTAGCTTTTGTCCTGCTTTCAATGGTCATTAGTGGGCTGACCTTCAGCCAAGATAGTTGAACTTTCTTGGCCTTAGTTTCTACCTCTAAAGACATTGAGGGGCCAGACATGATAGCTCACCCCTGAAATCCCAGCTACTCAGGAGGCTAAGGTGGGAGGATTGCTTCAGGCCAGTTTGAAACCAGCTTGGGGAATGTAGTAAGACCCCCATCTCTACCAAAAATAAAAATACTAGCTGGGCATAGTAGGATGTGCCTATAGTCCCAGCTACTCAGGGAGATCACTTGAACCCAGGAGTTGGAGGCTGCAGTGAGTTATGATTATACCCCTGTACTCCCCCTGGGTGACAGAGCAAGACCCAGTCACTACAACATTTAAGAGAAAAAAAAAAAAAAAAAAATGTCGACGAAGTTTGTTGGTAAGTGGTTTTCAAACTGCTCTGAAGAGTCCTGCAGAGTACCACAGATTCCCTTAAGGGCTGCTTGGGGAGAAAAGTAGATCCTAGTCCAAGTTAACCTAAATAGCTATACTTTTAATCATACAAATCACATGTATTTGTAATTTGGCTTAAACAAAGTTTGAAAATCTGTAGATTAGGTGAGCTGTAAGGCCTCTTCCAGCTGTAAAATTCTCTCTTGTTTGTTGTGAAATCTGGGTTTGGAATCATTCAACAGGGGATAGAGATTTAATCTGCTAGAATTAGTGAAAGTACAGAGAGCTGAGACTGGGGGTCATTTGTTCCTGAACATTCAGAAGCCATGCATTTCAGGAGGTCTCAGCCTATATTAGGAGCTGTCCTTTTTAGCAGGAGGGCTGTAATGATATTCTTTCATGGAAGGAAGCCAGAAGTTCTCAATTGTTGCTTAATTCTGTAAAATCTCTCCAGGATCTTTGAGGATCCCTTTCCACCCAATTTAAAGGTTTCTTGTTTAAATTGTTACCTGCTGGCCTCTGTAAATAAGCTGTGCTTGTTTTTGAGCTTTCTTCCTTCCATAAACGTTTTCTCTGCCCCCATATGTGCACTTGTACATGTATGTGTTTTTTATCTCTCTCTGTGAGTTTCTCCATTATATCCTGCTCTGCCAAAGCCAAATTTTATGATTTGGTGTAAATACTGTCTTTGAAGGGTAACTGACTACATTCCAACCCCCTACAGAATAATGTTTTACAGTCCACTGAAATTCAGGTTGGCTGGCAAGTGTGAACTGGAACAGTTTTGATTAGACAGCATTGTGATAGAATATGTTTCCTAATCCAGGTCAAATTATTACATAAGAAAGTTTAGTGAATCGTGTCATTGAAAATGCTTATGAAGCTAGGTTACCCACCTTCTACTTCCCCAAGTAAAACTGAAGATGTAGGTGACACTGAAAATAAATTTCAGAAAATAATCTTAAATTTCAAGTGAGAGAATTTAACCCCAAACAAACTTGACTCCCTAATAGAACTTGTAAGACCTCTAGAAACTTTACTTGGTCATCATTTTGTGGCCAAAGAGCGAATGGAGTTCATTTTTTGTTTTCTGATTTTTTTTTTTTTTTTTTTTTTTTTTTTTTTTTAGAAACAGGGTTTCCTTGGGCTCAAGCAGTCCCTCCAGCCTTGGCCTTCCAATGCCCAGCTAGAAGGGAGTCTTTTGTAAAAGTCTTCCTAGATAGATAGCATGGCCACAATGGAAGGCGTTAGCATGTGAGAGAGGAGAATCTTTAAGTATCCTGGAGGGAGGTGTTAAAGAGTAACATTTCTTTCCTCTGATGTTTATTTATCATCAGCCTCACCATTTCCAGTCCTTCAGGAGGAAGTAGCATGCATTCTTCATTGCCTGCAACTTGGCATTTACAGCACAGAGCACAGATGCCTGTTGTATTGTATCAAGTTTACATTGAGCACCAAGTTTTAAAAAAAATGAAATCATTATAAATTCTGGCAGTTTTTATGGTATAATTAAAATGTCTGACAGGATACCTCTGGGAAACTAAATGCAGTTTTACTATTTATAGAGCCAGCAGAGGTAGTGTTTCTTGCCAACTTTCATACCTTATGACCTATAAATTGCTCTTAATAGCTAATCTGTCATCCCAGCTTCTCATACCAGAAAGCTTGTTTTCTTATTAATCTGTTAATTTGCATCTGCAAAGGACATTTACAAATTCTTGATTTGAAAACATTGCTGTAGTAATGCTGGGCATTATAAATAATTTATCGCCTGTGATAGTAACTCTTAGGTCTAGGTAATCGATCTTTCTGACATATTATTCTTCCAACCCTAATATAATTTTGATAAAAATAATTATTATGAAAGCTCCTCTGGTCCCACAGAACTAGAAAAGGCTGTCAGGTTGCCATAGAGAAGCTGTAACTATCACTAACAGCTCTCTAAGCTCAGAGTAACAGAATGAAACCAACTATTCCAACTATTATAGTAGAAAAGAATTCAGATATGTACAAATCACTATTTTCTTTTCAGTAATGATTGTAAAATATCCTTCCAACCTAGGTTTAGGCATTGGAACAAACTAGTTAGATTGATGTAGTAAACCTGACACCAACTATTGAGCACATACAGTATGGAAATAATTTGAGACCATTAAAGACTATGTAATTAAAAATTTCCCTATTTATGTGGTATTTAAGCCTCTTCTTTGTCTGTAGGCCATGGATGTGAGTTCACAATTCTTAGAGATCCCATTCAGGAAGTTTTTTACCTGCCAAAATTGTTAATTTTCTGTGTGTGTTTTTTTGTGTGTATTTCATTGATTTATTCCCTTTATTCCAAGAAGGATCTGTGGGAGCAAATCCTAAAGTGGAAGAGATCAGAATAATGAAGGGATTAGGGTTAAATGATAGGCTGAAACTAGGGCAGACTTTGTACATGTTTTGGGATTCTATCTCATTGTTAAAGGGAGGCTCTGTATCTGATCACAAGCTAACTGGTGGCCCCGCCAAAGAAGTAAATGTGATCACTTCAAAGATTCACATTTTTCTTAAGATAAAACCATAGTAGCTGCTCAGTGGAAGCTCTGAGATCTGAAATTTTTTTTTCTATTCTTGTAAGGGTGGTATTTGGTGATATCATGGCCAATGTCTTCAACAATATAGATTATAAAAGTTCTTTGATTATTCTTATGCAGTTGATTTTGTGTGGCTGTTGAGTAAGCAACTCAAAGTTTGTGAACATCATTTAACCTTTTATATACAATTCATCAGCTCAGTTGCTGATTAAGGATACATCTTCAGGCAGTAATACACTCATTAAATAGAGAGTATATGTCATTTAAGACTAAACTCTAAGAACATGATTCAGTTTTCTGTTTCTACAGGTTTATTTTTGGGTAGCTATTGATTTCCCCTGAAAGATCTGAAATCTGGATAAATTACTACCAGGCAGAACTTTGTATCTAAATTACTACAAGTTTTCAAAGATTAGCTAAATCTCTGATTTTAGAACCCATTTCTTCTTAAATATTTTTTCTATTAAAATGCCTAAAATTTTATCCAGAAACCTGTTAATTGGCGTATAATTGAATCACTAGATAGTGTTAACTATAACTATGATAACTGGAATATGAAATTTATGCTCAGTATTGTATTGGGCAGGATATATACAATAATAATCTCAACATTTCAGTGGCTTAAAACAACAGAGGGTTATTTCTTGTGACAACTGTATATTCATTACAGATCAGCCAGGGATCTATTCCACATTGCCATGATTCTCCCTTGAAGATCAACTCTGTTGGAACACTGTAGCAAAGAGAATGTGGTGATACATTGATTTCTAAAGCTTTACCTGGAAGTGATCCTGTTTATTAGCCATAGCAGGTCACATAGCCACCAACACCTGACTTCATGCAAGCAGCAATGTGTAATATTACTTGCCTGGACAGAAAGAAGTCAGCATTTGTGAATGGCCTCAAAAACTACCCTAGGCCAAGCGCAGTGCCTCATGCCTGTAATCTCAGCACTTTGGGAGGCTGAGGAGAGTGGATTACCTGAGGTCAGGAGTTCAAGACCAGCCTGGCCAACATGGTGAAACACTGTCTCTATTTAAAGTAAAAAAAGAAAAAGATTAGGTGGGTGTAGTAGCACACACCTGTAATCCCAGCTACTTGGAGGCTGAGGCAGAAGAATCATGTGAACCTGGGAAGCAGAGGTTGCAGTGAGCTGAGATTGCGCTACTACACTCCAGACTTGGGCCACAGAGCAAGACTCTGTAAATTAAGTATCATTAGTGCTTAAAACAGATCCAGTTGTATTGTAATTAGTCATTATTTTATACAGTATTTTGTTATTGTTATTACAGATCTTCCTAGTTTTCGTCTACTCCATGGAAATACATGAAAGTACAAATGGTCCTGTCGCTTCCCCACTTAAACCTTTTGTAGCTCTCATTCCCCATCTGTGGGGATTGCAAATTCATCCATAGAGGCTAAACTATGTAGTCCAGTGAGCATAAGGGCTAGAGTCTGACATATGTGGATCTGAACGCTGCTATTGTTATTGTGTACTTTTAGGCATGCCACTTTATCTCTTTAAGTCTTTGCCTCTGAGTCTAGCCTTTTCTCACTAAATAATAATGTACACTTAAGAGGTTTGTTATAATGATCAATGAAACAACATATGTATGACAAATGCTTGAGATTTGACAAACTGGACAGACAGAATTAATCCACACTTACCTTTACAAATTCTTCTCCAGCCACTACCCATGCTCCCAGGTGTAAATGGCTTTTTGTTCTCCAATCATAACACACTCTGACATACTTTGTGCCTTTGCTCATGCTGTTTCCATTTCCTAGAATTACCCATTCCCTCAAGGAAGAAAGCTCCAATTTATATATTTTTATTTTTAATTTAATTTTTTTAAGAGAGAGTCTCGCTCTATCACCAAGCTGGAGTGCAGTGATGCTATCCTGGCTAACTGAAACTTCTGTTTTCCAGTTTCAAGCAATTCTTCTGCCTCAGCCTCCTGAGTAGCTGGGACTACAGGTACGCACCACCACACCTGGCTACATTTTTCGTATTTTTAGTGGAGACTGGGTTTCACCATGTTGGCCAGGATGGTCTCGATCTCATGACCTTGTGATCTGCCCCCCTCAGCCCCGCCAAGTGCTGGGATTACAGGCGTGAGCCACCGCACCTGGCCAATTTATGTATTTTTAGATTAATATACTTTATTTCTTTTTCTTTTTATTTCTGTCTTTATTTTTTTTTTTTTTTTGAGACAGAGTTTCACTCGTTATCCAGGCTGGAGTGCAATGGTGCAGTCTCGGCTCACTGCAACCTCTGTCTCCTGGATTCAACTGATTCTTCTGCCTCAGCCTCCTGAGTAGCTGGGATTATAGGCATGCACCAACACACTTGGCTAATTTATTCTTTTTTTGTATTTAGTAGAAATAGGGTTTCACCATGTTAGGCTGGTCTTGAACTCCTGACCTCAGGTGATCCACCTGCCTTGGCCTCCCAAAGTGCTGAGTGCTGGGATTATAGCCTGGCCCAATATACTTTCTTTCTTTTTTTTGAGATGAAGTCTTGCCTCTGTCGCCAGGTTGGAGTGCAGTGGCATGATCTCAGCTCACTGCAATGTCGACCTCCCGTGTTCAAGTGATTCTCCTGACTCAGGCTCCCGAGTAGCTGGGATTACAGATGCACACCACCACACCTAGCTAATTTTTGTATTTTTAGTAGAGACGGGGTTTCACCATGTTGGCCAGGATGGTCTCGATCTCCTGACCTCATAATCTGCCCACCTCGGCCTCCCAAAGTGCTGGGATTACAGGTGTAAGCCACCGTGCCTGGCCTTATACTTTATTTCTTAGAGCAGTTTTAGGTTTACAGAAGGTTAAGCAGATAGCATACAGTTTCCATATACCCTTTCTCCTCCAATCATTTTCTCCTGTTACATTATCCTGCATTAGTATGATATATTATTATAGCCGATGAACCAAAATTGATACATAATGATTGATTAAAGTTTATCATTTACATTAGGGTTTATTCTTTGTATTCTATAGTTCTGTGGGTTTTGACAAATTTATAATGTCATGTGTCCAGTATTATGCAGAACAGTTTTATTGCCCTAAAAATCCCCTGTGCTCCATCTGTGCTTTATTACACCAACTCCCCTGCAACTGCTGATCTTTGTATTCTCACTGTAAATTTGACTTTTTCAGAATGTAATATAGTTGGAATCATACCATTTGTAGGCTTTTTAGACCAGCTTCTTTGACTAAGCAGTATAAATTTTAAATTTCTTTCATGTCTTTTCACAACTTGATAGACCATTGTTTTTAGCCCTGAATAATATTCCATTGTATGGCTATGACACAGTTTGTTTATCTATTCACCTTTTGCAAGACATCTTATTTGCTTCCAGTGTTGTAGCAATTATGAATAAAGCTGTTATAAACAGTCATGCACAGTTTTTTGTGTGGACATGTGTTCAACTCATTTGGGTTAATATCTGGGAGCACAGTTGCTGGAACACATGGTAAGACTATGTTTCGTTTTCTAAAAAATTGCCGAACTGTCCTCCAAAGTAGCTGTATCATTTTTCATTCCTTCTACCGTGAATGAGAATTTCTATTGCTCTATGTTCTTGTCAGCATTTGGTATTGTCAGTTCTTTTGGATTTTAGCTATTCTATTATGTATGTAGTGGTATCTCATTATTGTTTTAGTTTGCAGTTCCCTAATGGCATATGATGTTGAACATCTTTCCATATGCTTCCTTGCCATCTGCATATCTTCTTTAATAAGATATCTCTTCAGATATTTTGTTGATTTTTTAATTGAGTTGCTTTCTTGTTGAGCTTTTATATTTTAGATACAAGTCTTTTATCATATATGTGTTTTGCAAATATTTTCTCTCTGTCTGTGGCTTGACTTTTCATTCTCTTAACAGTATCTTTTGCATAGCACAGTTTTAAATATTAATGAAGTTCAACTGCACAATTTTTTCTTTCATTGAACATATTTTTGGTCTTATATCTAAAGGTCATATAGATTTTCTCTGATGTTGTCTTGAAGTTTTACAGCTTTGCAGTTTACATTTAGGTCTGATCCATGTCAAGTTAACTTTTGTTGAATGTGTAAGGTCTGTGTGTACATTCATTTTTTTTTATGTGATATCCAGGTGTTCTAGCACCGTTTGTTGAAAAGGTAGTTACTATCCTTTCTCCAAGCAACTACCTTTGTACCTTGTCAAAGATTAGTCGTTTTATTTATGTGAGTCTGGAGAATTTTCATTTTAAAAAATTTTATTTCTCTTTTTTAATGGACACATTATAATTGTACATATTTATGGTATACAGTTTTGTGTTTTGATATATATCTATGTTGTATAATAATCCAATCATGGTAATGTATCCATTACCTCATGCATTTATCATTTGTTTGTGGTGAGAACATTCAAAAGCCTCTCTTCTAGCTATTTTGTAATATACAGTATTTTATTGTTAGCCATAGTCACTTTACTGTGCAGTAGAACACCAGAATTTATTTCTCCCATCTAATTGTTACTTTTTATCTGTTAACCAACCCCTCAGATCCTCCTCCCTTTTTTCCTTCCCCTCCAATCTCTGGAAAGGAATGTTCTACTCCCTGCTTCTGTAATATCAACTTCTTTTTTTTTTTTTCTTCAGATTCCACATATGAATGAGATCATGAATAATTTGTCATTCTTTGTCTGGCTTATTTCATTTAACACAATGTTCTCCAGGCTCGTCCATGTTGTCATAAATGACAGGATTTTAATCTTCTTATGACTGAATCATGTTACATTGTATATATATTCAACTTTTTTTTTATCTATTCATCCCTTGTTGGACACTTATGTTGATTCCCTATCTTGGCCATTGTAAATAGTGCTACAGTGAACATGGGAATGCAGATAAACTCCTTGACATACTAATTTCATTTCCTTTGGATATATACCCAGTAGTGGGATTGCTGAATCATATGGTAGTTAGATTTTTAGTTTCTTAAGGAACTTCTACGTTGATTTTTATAATGGTTGGACTGGCATACAATTCCACCAGTAGTGTATAAGCGTTACCTTTTCTCCAAAACCTCACCAACATTTGTTTTCATTTATCTTTTTTATAATAACCATCATAACTGGTATCTCATTGTGGTTTTGATTTGCAGTTCTCTGATGATTAGTGATGTTGAACTTTTTTTTCCTATTCCTGTTGGCATTTGTATGTTTTCTTTTCAGAAATGTCTATTAAGGTCTTTTGACCATTTTTTAATTGGATTATTTGGTTTTTGTCCTATTGAGTTGTTTAAGTTCCTTATATATTCTGGATATTAACCCCTTATCAGGTGTATAGTTTGCAAATATTTTTCACATTGTGTAGTTTGTCTCTTTTCTCTCTTAATAGTTTCTATTGCTGTGAAGAGTTTCTAGTTTGATGTAATCTCATTTGTCTGCTTTTGCTTTTGCTGCAGTGCTTTTGAGATCATGTTTTTTGTTTTTGTTTTTTTAGACAGAGTCATGTTCTCTCACCCAGGCTGGAGTGCAGTGGCATGATCTTGGCTCACTGCAACCTCCGCCTCCCGGGTTCAAGCAATTCTTCTGCCTCAGTCTCCCAAGTAGCTGAGATTACAGCGCGAGCCACTGCACACAGCTGTTTTTTTGTATTTGGAATAGAGACGGGGTTACACCATGCTATCCAGGCTGGTGTCAATCTCCTGACTTTGTGATCCGCCCGCCTTGGCCTCCCAAAGTGCGGGAATTACAGGCGTGAGCCGCCACGCCCAGCCTGAGCTCATGTTTTAAAAATCCTTTCCCGCCCAATATCGTGAAGCTTTTTCACTGTGTTTTCTTCTAGTAGTTTCATAGTTTCAGGTTTTATAGCTAAGTCTTTAATCTAATTTTTAAATAATTATTATTATACTTTATGTTCTGAGATACATGTGCAGAACATGCAGGTTTGTTACATAGGTATATATGTGCCATGGTGGTTTGCTGCACCTATCAACCTATCATCTACATTAGGTATTTCTCCTAATGCTATCCCTCCCCTATCCCCCAGCCCCCTGAAGGGCCCCGGTGTGTGATGTTCCCCTCCCTGTGTCCATGTGTTCTCATTGTTCAACTCTCACTTATGAGTGAGAACATGTAGTATATGGTTTTCTGTTCCTGTGTTAGTTTGCTGAGAATGATGGTTTCCAGCTTCATCCATGTCCCTGCAAAGGACATGAGCTCATCCTTTTTTATTACGGCTGCACAGTATCCCATGGTGTGTATGTGCCACATTTTCCTTACCCAGTCTATCATTGATGAGCATTTGGGTTGGTTCCAAGTCTTTGTTATTGTGAACAGTGCCACAGTAAACATACATGTGCATGTGTCTTTATAGTAGAATGATTTATAATCCTTTGGGTATATGCCCAGTAATGGGATGCTGGATCAAATGGTATTTCTGGTTCTAGATCCTTGAGGAATCACCACACTGTCTTCCACAATGCTTGAACGAATTTATGCTTTCACCAACAGTGTAAAAGCCTTCCTATTTCTCTACATCCTCTCCAGCATCTGTTCTCTGATTGCCCTGGCCAGAACTTCCAATACTATGTTGAATAGGAATGGTGAGAGAGGGCATCCTTGTCTTCTGCCAGTTTTCAAAGGGAATGCTTCCAGTTTTTGCCCATTCAGTATGATATTGGCTGTGGGTTTGTCATAAATAGCTCTTATTATTTTGAGATATGATCCATCGATACCTAGTTTATTGAGAGCTTTTAGCATAAATCATTTCAAAGGTTGTCTTGGGTCCTTAAGTCCATTTAGTATCTTAAATGTTAATTAGAAGAATTGGTATCACTTTTTAGATTTTTTGCATTATCTTCCTCAGGAAGTTTGTGCTATGTTATAATTTAGTTTACTTCTTTTATAATATCATTGTTTACTGGTTTAAAACTGTACCCTAAGTGACCAAATAAGATATCTGGCAAACAAAGAATTTGAGAATGTTATTATGTAAATACTTTTGCTGACTTTTTCTTCTTTATAAAACTATGTGTAGCCAGGCACTACACATAGTAGCTACAGGCATGGTTTGTGCCTTAATCCCAACTACTCAGGAGGGTGAGGTGGGAGGACTGCTTGAGTCCAGGAGTTCAAGGCTGCAGTGAGCTATGATCACACCACTGCACTCTAGCCTGGGCAACAGAGTGAGACCCTATCTCTAAAAATAAAATAACAAAACAAACTATGTGCGGCTTAACTTCTATAAATATATGTCTTTCTTAAGACTGTTAATATAAGCATGTGTTTAATACTATGGCCTATATATAGGATTTAATATTTTTCACCAGGTTACCTGTGGCATAGTCAATGCTGTGTTTGGGGTAAATGTAATATTTGGTTTTCTACTTTGTCTTACATGAAGTAAAAACTAAATGTATGTTATAAATATTTGTCTAAGTAAGAAAACTAGGGTCGGACGCAGTGGCCCACACCTGTAATCCCAGCACCTTGGGAGGCCAAGGTGGGTGGATCACCTGAGGTCAGGAGTTCGAGACCAGCCCGACCAACATGGTGAAACCCTGTCTCTACTAAAAATACAAAAATTAGCTGGGTGTGGTGGCAGGCATCTGTAATCCCAGCTACTCGGGAGCCTGAGGTAGGAGAATCCCTTGAACCTGGGAGGCAGAGGTTGCAATGAGCCAAGATCGTGCCATTGCACTCCAGCCTGGGCGACAAAAGCAAAACTCCGTCTCAAAAAAAGAGAGAGAAAACTAGGCTTGGTGTGGTGGCTCACACCTGTAATCCCAGCACTTTGGGAAGCTGAGGTGGGTGGATCACTTGAGGCCAGGAGTTTGACACCAGCCTGGCCAACATGGTGAAATTCCATCTCTACTAAAAATACGAAAAATTAGCCCAGTGTGGTGGTGTGCACCTGTAATCCCAGCTACTTGGGAGGCTATGGCAGGGAGGCAGAGGTAGCAGTGAGCCAAGATCTCGCCACTGCACTTCAGGATAGGCGACAGAGCACAACTCTGTCTCAAAAAAAAAAAAAAGAAAAAAGAAAACTAATATATCAAAATAAAATAATTTCTGGTTAGATTCACTCACTTATTCCTCCAATAATTGTTATTGAATTATTATATATTACTACTGCTTTTTAGTACATACCTTCTACAATTTTTAAACTGAAGAGTTAAATACTTCATTTGATCAGGGTTCTTTAAACTCATTTTCATTTGTATTGTTTTATAACTATAGTTGTTATTCATGTATTAGCACTCTGAGCCTACTGTAATGATGTGTACCTTAACAAATAACTGTTTCTAATGGTTGGCAGTGAACTCAGTTGTTCTTGAATTTAGAGCTTAAAATATGGGAGTAATTTGCTGCTATATTTCCTTTGAGAGATAATGGAGGAAAAACAGAATCTAATAACAATCACAGATTTTAGGGAAAGCACTGAAAAACCATATGATCAATTCTAGTTTCTTATGTAAACATGGAGAGATTGCCAACTGAAGACCTGTCATGCTCTAAGAAGTTAAGGAGAATTTGCATTTTTAGAACTGTGAGCAAAATGAGAACTACTGCCATGTTTATGCTTTATGAATGTAGCTTTATTTTACTCACACAATTCATGGGAAAAATGCATCTTTTAACTCAACTTTTCCAATTCAACTTTTAAAATACAGGATGTGAGGCGGCCTTGGTGGCTCACGCCTGTAATCCCAGCACTTGGGGAGGCCAAGGCGGATGGATCATGAGGTCAAGAGATAGAGACCATCCTAGCCAACATGGTGAAACTCCGTCTCTACTAAAAATACAAATATTAGCTGGGTATGGTGGCGTGCCTGTAGTCCCAGCTACTCAGGAGGCTAAGGCAGGAGAATCACTTGAACCTGGGAGATTGAGGTTGCAGTGAGTAGAGATTGCACCACTGCACTCAGCCTGGTGACAGAGCCAGACTCCATCTCAAAAAAAAAAAAACCAAAACAGGATGTCTTACCAAGGAAAATTCATTTACAATGTTTAATCACTTGACAAAAATTTCAAGTAATTCCATCTGGCTTTGTGTCACCATTTCTCCACCCACCTGTTTTTAGAAACTAAAACCAAGAAGAAGAACAAACATCAAAATGGACATGGAAATTAACAAATATATGGTTCAATTTCATCTCCTAAGTGTTTTTTTTTATTTTTCAATTTTTATTTTTATTTTTGAGACGGAGTCTTGCTCTGTCACCAGGCTGGAGTGCAGTGTCGCAATCTTGGCTCACTGCAACCTCTGCCTCCTGGGTTCAAGCAATTCTCCTGCCTCAGCTTCTAGAGTAGCTGGGACTACAGGCACGCACCACCATGTCTAGCTAATTTTTGTATTTTTAGTAGAGACAGGGTTTCACCATGTTGGCAAGGATGGTCTCGATCTCTTGACCTTGTGATCCACCTGCCTCAGCCTCCCAAATAGCTGGGATTACAGGTGTGAGCCACCGTGCCCCCTCTTATCTGCTAAGTGGGTTTAAAGAAATTCAGTTTCATGCCAATTTAAATAATGTATGGTCATCAAATTTATTTGATTTCTTTTAAAAAATGCAATCAGATAATTGTGTGCTTCTTTGATGAGAGGAAAATTAATATAGCCAATCTACTCAATATTTTTAGCAGAAATTATCAGAGACTAAGGAAATGTTTTTTTCTCATGTTGGTTTTAATTACCTGATGTTTTCAGTTTTCATTCTTGTGTCTTTTTTCATTTTCAATGTTTCAAATACAATTTGTATTTAAAGATTTTAAAGTTCCAAAACTGTAAGCAAAGTGGATTGTTCCCTGGGATGATGTTAAAATTATACAACAAAACGTATGAAACTTTGTCAATTTGTAATATTTACAAATAAACGTGTGTGTGTGTGTGTGTGTGCACGTGTACACACAATTCAATGAAATAGATATGAAACAAGTTTTCTTTTTTTTTTTTTTTGAGACCGTTTTTGCTCTATTGTCCATGCCGGAGTGCAATGGCACAATCTCAGCTCACTGTAACCTCTGCCTCCTGGGTTCAAGTGATTCTCCTGCCTCAGCCTCCCAAGTAGCTGGAACTACAGGCACCTGCCAGCCTGCCCAGCTAATTTTTGTATTTTTAGTAGAGATGGGGTTTCACCATGTTGACCAGGGTGGTCTTGAACTCTTGACCTCAGGTGATCCGCCTGCCTTGGGCTCCCAAAGTGCTGGGATTACAGGCGTGAGTCACCTCGCCTGGCCAAAAGTTTTCAAAATATAGTTATCTGTACCCATACATTTTCCAGTGTGTCCACAGGACATCTTATGACTTGGGCAAGCTGCTAAAAATCCAAGTGTACAGCATTTGTATGTCTATCGGATTGCTCACATCTGCCTCCCAAAAAAGAATTTAAGAGGATTCCTTGAGGCCAGGTACAGTGGCTCACATCTGTAATTCCAGTACTTTGAGAGTCTGAGGCCAGAGGGCTGCTTGAGGCCAGAAGACCAGCCTGGACAACATAGGGAGACCTGTCACTACAAAAAAAAATAAATTAGCCAGGCTCGGTGGCTCATCTCTGTGGTCCCAGCTACTGGTCAGGTGGAAGTAGGACTGCTTGGTCCCAGGAGATCGAGACTGCAGTGAGCTGAGACCAGGACACCCACATTCCAGCCTGGGCAACAAAGACTCTGTCTCAAAAAACAAATAAATAATAAAAGTAGTTTAAACCCTAAACGCTTTTTTTTTTAAGAGGACTTCTTAAGGACTTCATGCTTGATCTCTGTAAGGTTTGTTTCTGAGGATAAAACGAAGAAACTGAGGCCAGCACCAAAATAATCTAACGCAAGGGAATTTATTCAGGCTCCCGGGTGAAGTTCTGCAGTCCGGACAAGAAGGACCGGAGAAGTCGCGCGGACTCCTCTTAGACAGGGGATTTTATAGTGAGTGAAACAGCTCGATTGGTTGTGGGAGAGCAAGACTGCTATTGGGTAAGTTACAAGCCTTGACCTAGGACTTGGCTTGTTGTTGGTTGGAATGACTTGCCTGCTATTGGTTGTTAAGACTCGACTGCTATTGGTTGTTAAGACTCGGCTGCTATTGGTTGTTAAGACTCATCTGCTATTGGTTATTAAGAAGCTATGGTTGCAGCACCTTGTTTGCATACTGGGCTCTTTAAGGGAAGACTAGGCTGTGCGAGCAAGGGAGAAGGGAATATGCCCGAGCATGTCTGAGCTTGCTCGGGGCTTTTAAAAGGAAGGGAAAAAAAGCAGGCGGGGCGGGGGGTGCGTCTGAGCTCCCAGCCAGGCAACCAGCTTTACAATCTCCACTTCCCTTTTTCAGGGTCCACACATTATCCTTTTAACAGTCTCTTTTGCGAAGGATAAACAGTAAGTACATAGTCTCTGGAATCCATATTCTTCCTTTCGGATAGCCAGGGGGACACTTTTTGGTCTGCAGGATTTTGCATCTGACCTGCTCTTGGTCAGCAATCTCACAAAGTTGCCGAGCCTCCCCAGAATGCACAGCCAGAGCTCAGTGCAAAAGCTACAGAAGCTGGCGGAGGGAGACCCACAGTGCCACAAATAATCTTTTCTTTCTTTTCTTTCTTCCTCATTCTTGCTTTCTTTCTCACTCTCTCTCTCTCTCTTTTTTGGCAAGAAAAAAAGATGGCAAGATCTCGTCACGACCGAAATAATCTGCCGTGTGCCGTGACTTCTGGTTCCATGCTACTTCTGCCAGGGTCATGCACTTGGAGTGGTTTTTTTGTTTGTTTCCGCTATAATTATCCAGGCCTTTCCCAGCTCTCGTCCCCTCAGCCGTTCCCTGACACTTCCTTCTGCTGGTGAAAACACACACGGCGCCGGCCTGACCAGGGTGTAAGTCAGGGCTCGCCACTGTGTATCAGGCAGTGAGTTTGGGACTCAGTTTCCTCAATGTAAACCGGAGGTTAATATCGGCCTTCCACGCCCCAAATGCACGTGTTTGTTCCGGCCACGGGGCCCAAGTGTAGGCTGTTTAAGCGTCGGCCATCCCCACGCATAACTGGACGGTCAGCCAATTAAAAGCGAACCAAGCCCCGTCCATCTCCGGACTCCTTTTCTCATCCTCGGGCTGCACAAGCAGCTGGCCTGGGCCCGGTTCTACCTTTTCACATGCGGGGCGCCGGCCTGTTTGCTCGTCTGTGTAAGGAAGCGTGAGATCGCCGGGGTGCTCTTTAGTGTCCTGGGTCCTTAAAGACCAGGTCGCTCCAAAGCCAGAGAATGCGCCAACCCCAGCCGCGCCCAAAGGCTGCGGTCGGTTACCGGGCCACCTGCTGCTGCTATTCTGATTGGTTCCTTCCTTCAAGCGGCTGTAACCAATCGACAGCGAGGCCTCTCGAGACCCCGCCCCGCCCTGCAGTAGCCAGCCGCGAACTCGCGGGCAGGAGGGTGGGTGGTTTGCCCTGAGTGGGGGTCGCGGGCTGGGCCCATAAGAGAGGAAGTGCACTTAGACTAGACCCCGCTGGACGCTGTTAGAAACTGCTCTGCCTGCGAGGCAAAGAGTTGTGTGATTGGAGAAGACTCCTTTCTCGCCGTCAGTCTTGCCATCCTCACAAAGAGGTTGGCGGCCCGAAAGAGTGTGAGGCAGAGGTGGGGAGTGGCAAGGGAGTGACCATCTGGGGGAACGAAGGAGTAAACGCGGTGATCGGGGCGCACGGAAATGAAGGCACGGAGAGAACCCTAGGCGGGGCAGCCCCCGCGGAAAGGCGGTGGCTCCATGGTTTGCTCACCCTGGTTGGAGATGGCAGGCCCCGCCTCGCCCCGCAGGCCTCGCCCCTGGACCCCGCCTCGCCCCGCAGGCCCCTCCCCTGAGCCCCGCCCCCGAGACCTAAGCTGCGCAGCTGCCTGCGTGGAGCCGCACTGCTGCGCCACAAGCCCTACGGCGCGCGCTTTGGATTGACTGCAGTCCACGCTCTCCAGACGCGACATAGCCGCACGCACTCTCGTGTTCTCCCTACGGCCCGGTGAGCCTGGCCCCAGCCCTGCGCCCTCTGCGCCCCCCCAACCTGTTCCGCGTGCGCTGCCCGCTGTTCCATTTCCCTTCTCTCCCACCCAAGTTTGTACTCTTTTTTTTTTTTTTGAGACAGACTCGCTTTGTCGCCCAGGCTGGAGCGCAGCGGCGGGATCTCGGCTCACTGCAGCCTCCACCTCCCAGGTGCAAGCGATCAGCCTGCTGAGTAGCTGGGATTACAGGCGCCCGCCACCACGCCTAGCTAATTTTTGTGTTTTGTGGAGACAAGTTTTCGCCATATTGCCCAGGCTGGCCTCGATCTCTTGAGTTCAGGCGATCCACCCGCCTCGGCCTCACAGTGTGCTGGGATTATAGGTGTGAGCCACGGCGTCTGGCCTGTACTAATCCTTTATGTCCTTGGTTCTTTATCTCTCTTCTCTCACCCTTTTTCTTACTCCCTTTTGTTCTTTTCCTCTCTGGTTCAGTTAGCTGTCGTTTGAGCCTCCACCTTTCCACTCCCTCCTTTCCACCGTGATGCCCAGCCCTGCCTTGGATGGGGACCGTCAGCGATGACCAGAATGACCTCTTCCTCACCAGGCGGCACCAGGCTGTGTTCCTGCACCGCCTTTCCCAGGGCTTGGGGGCTTTTTCTGGTGGGCTTTGAGCTGCTTGATCTGGCCTCTCCAGGGCCAGCTCCCAGCCTCTCCAACCTCCTCACAGCCCCATCTGGGCCCTAGCCAGTTCCCAGAGAGTCTCTGTCCCATTGTGACCCCCTCACAACTCTCCCACTCACCAAAATCTGATGACTATGCTGGGGGGTGCTTATCTAGAGTACTGAGTGTTACAAAAGCAGAAGCCTGGAAGAGAGCCAATTTGTGATATTAAGCAGATGGGGTGGGGGTGGGGAGTATACTTAGGTTCATTTTCCGCCCCCTTTCTGTTTCCGCACCCTGTTCCCCTTTCCAGTGTGTGCACTTAATCAGTACCTGGGTGAGATGGGCCCTGTCCCCACCCACTTCCAAAGCATGAACTGGGTGGGCTCGTGTGTCTTGGAGCAGGTGGCCCTTTCTAAACTCTCCTCCTTTGCTCACCCACAGGACACATAGTATGACCATTAGGTGTTTCGTCTCCCAGCCATTTTCTATGGAAAACCAAGAGGATCAGGCCATGATAGCCACTGGCAGCTTTGAAGAACGGGACACCTTTAGAGAAGCGTGATCTTGGAGGCCTCACCCTGAGACCTTATAAAGCCTGGTAAGAGTCCAGTCCAAGGAAGAGGTCTCTTGCTGCCTCCTAGCCCTGTGGTCTAGGAGCAGGAGTCAGCAGGACATTAACAAAAATAATTACCACCCCCACACAGTGAAGTGGCTCTTCCAGTTCACAGAACACTCACACCTCCCGCTCTCATTCTGGCCCTTCAGCCACCTGGGACAAGCCAAGGCTGTTGGTCCCCATTTTATAAAAGAGAAAACTGAGGCCAACGTGGAACAGTGATTGGCCCCAGGTCATTCTGGGAGCCAGCAGCAGAGCTAGGACAGTAACCTATTGTTCTAACTTCATATTTTTGGTGCTAGCTTTTGACTGTCCCTGAGACCAAGATTAGTAATCAGCCTTTTGCAGCTCTGAAACTGGTTATTTGCTGGAGACTGTAAAATGTTATTTCTAGGCCTGCATTTTAATTGCTGTTAGTAGGGCCCCCTTACCCACCCTCTGAAGGACCTGACTTGACAAGCCCAGGGCAACAATCAGAATGGCAGCTGAACCTCTGTGCACCTGTCTTTGGGCAACAGCTGAGTCTTATTCTTCTCTGGCCTTCACAACACCCTGCAACCCAGCTCAGGGTCAGGAATGTGATAGACTCATTCATCATATCTCTGATGCCCAGAGAAGGGATACCATTTGCCTGAGCCTTCTCAGGACTGTTTAATCAGCTCCAGAGAACTTTCCTTGTGAAAGGCCCTGCCTATGCCTGAGGCTGAGAAAACAGCAGGAAAGAAATGAGGAGCTGGGCAGCAGTGCAAAGCAAATACGACCAGCTTTGGAGCCTGTAGGTGTGGCACTTACTCATCTCTCTTGGAAGTAAGGGCAGCCACCTTGCAGGGCTGCTCTGAGGAGCTAATACAGGGTCCTGGGCATTGGGGTGAGGAGAATTGTGAAACACCTCCTTGGGAAAGGGGGTGTCAGAACAGGGAACCTGGGGAGTCTGGGAGCACTTTCATCAACCCACTCTGTTATTTGCCCACCAGTCTTCACTGAGCCTCGTGGGCAAGCTGGAGGGAAACAGGAATAAGGTCAGGCCCTGTTCTGTAGGAGGTTCCAGTGTAGTTGCTTTGGTGTCTTTGTTTCCCTGGTTGCCCCAGCCACCTGGAGGGAGAAGCCCAGGAGGAAGCTGGGTGAGCTTTTTATTTCCGTGGATCTCTGTGTTCACAGCTGACTCCCTTCCCCAGCCAGCTCTTTCACCTGAGCCCCAGCAACAAGGGCAATCAGGTGGAACTCAAAGCAGCTGCTCCAATGAAGTCAAAGAAGTAAGCTCGGGGGAGGAAGCAGGTCACCCTCCCCCACTAGGGTGCTGGGTTCACTTCCTCCTGTGGCAGTGGAGAAGGGTGTGGTTCCAACTCAGACGAAAATGGGGCTTTTGGTTTCCCTTATCGTCTACACAGCTCTGATGTGTACCCCTCATCCCTGCTTCTTTTGTGGTGTAAGTGTGGATCCCCCATGTTGGAGGAAAGGAAACTGACCCAAACAAAATGGAGAGCCATTTTCTCTGCATCACATGTTAGGCCAGGAGGAGTAAACTGTAGTGCCCCAGAGTTTACTCTTAGCCCCAAAAATCACCCAGCTAAATGTTACCTTACCTAAGAAGTCCTTTTTTTTTTTTGAGGCAAGATCTCATAGGCTGGAACACAGTAGTAGAATCACAGCTCACTGCAGCCTCAACCTCCTGGACTCAAGCAATCCTCCCAAGTACCTGGGACTATAGGCATGCACCACCATGCCCAGCTATCTTATTTATATTTTTTAGACAGGGCCTCACTGTTGCCCTGGCTGGTCTTGAACTGCTGGGTTCAAGTAGTCCTCCCACTTTGGCATCCCAAAGTGCTAGGATTATGGACATTAGTTATGTGTCCAGCCCAAGAAGTCTTTTTTTTTTTTTTTGAGATGGAGTCTCACTTTCTTGTCCAGGCTGGAGTGCAGTGGCATGATCTCGGCTAACTGCATCCTCCACCTCCTGAGTTCAGACAATTCTCTTGCCATAGCCTCCCAAGTAGCTGGGACTATGGGCACACGTTGCCACGCCCGGCTAATTTTTTTTTATTTATTTATTTTTGAGGCAGTCTCACTCTATCACCAGGCTGGAGTGCAGTGGCGTGATCCCAGCTCACTGCAACTTCCGTTTTCCGGTTTCAAGCAATTCTCCTGCCTCAGCCTCCAGAGTAGCTGGGGCGACAGGCACACACCACCACGAGCAGCTAATTTTTTGTACTTTCAGTAGAGATGGGGTTTCACCATGTTGCCCAGGCGGGTCAAGAACTCCTGAGCTCAGGCAATCTGCCCACCTCAGCCTCTCAAAGAGCTGGGATTACAGGCATGAGCCACCACACCCAGGCCAAGAAGTCTTTTCTGATCACCCACTCTTCTCTGCAGACGGTATTAGTTGTTCCCTCCTTTGCATTTTGAGAGTATGTCCTGTAAGCCCCAAATGCAGCTTGAATCATCTTCCCTCCCACCCACCCCCTGTGCCTCACAATAAGCCTCCTCCAGAGTAGATATTATCTCCTGCATTCAGTGAACCACTGCCCAGCAAAGCAGTCTTACTAAAAGAATGACTCTAGAGATCCTACTATATGTGGGAACTGGAGGAGAAAATTAGACTGATGGTCTGGGAAAGGATTGAATTAGTCGTCTTGTACCTACCTTTACTTTTTTTTTTTTTTTTTTTGAGACGGAGTCTTGCACTGTCACCCAGGGTAGCGTGCAGTGTTGCAATTTTGGCTCACTGCAACCTCTGCTTCTTGGGTTCAAGCAATTCTCTTGCCTCAGCCTCCTGAGTAGCTGGCATTACAGGCGCTTGTTCCCACACCCAGCTAATTTTGTGTTTTTAGTTAGAGATGGGGTTTTTGCCATGTTGGCCAGCCTGGCCTTAAACTCCTAACCTCATGAACCAACTGCCTCAGCTTCCCAAAGTGCTGAGACTACAGGCGTAGTGCCCGGCCTCTTCCTTTTCTTCTTATTTTTTAAAGACAGGTTTTCACCATGTTGGCCAGGCTGGTCTTGAACTCCTGACCTCAAGTGATCTGCCTGCCTCGGCCTCCCAAAGTGCTGAGACTACAGGCGTGAGCCACCACTCCCGGCCCCTTTTCTTCTTGACTTAAATTCCATACCCATGGAAACCATTACTGCTTAGACATCCAGAACATAACGCAGTGGGTCTGTGCCTGTCAGGTCTTCGTCTGGCTGAAACCTTTCTCCGCTTCTGTCAGCTCTCCAGATGGATCACAGAAGCAGGAATGTTGGTATCATCAGTGAAATCTCTGCATCTAGCAGACAGATGGTCCAGTGGCTGTTTATGAGGCAGCACTAGGAGAGCTCTGATCCAGACTCTGCTTGTAGTGAAAGGGAAGGAGTCTTTCATGAAATATTGACTGCTTGAGCAGTAATTGCTTCACCAGTGCCTAACTGGGTACCTCTTGGGCTCACATCGCTTTTCCCTAATGAGGCCACTTGGAGGCTTGCTGAGGGACTTGGTGTTTATTAGGAAAGGTGGGTTTGGGGATGGTGAGCACGGAGGGCCTGAGGACACTGTGGCTGATGGAGCTTTTCTCCTTTTGGCTTAGATTCCGGCAGAGTTCCTCTGTCTCGTCTTGTTGCTGATTAAAGCTGCCTCCGTCTCCAGTTTTTCTCCATCTCCTGGGAGGTAGCAGGAAATCAGCATCATGGTTGGGTTCAAGGCCACAGATATGCCCCCTACTGCCACTGTGAAGTTTCTTGGGGCTGGCACAGCTGCCTGCATTGCAGATCTCATCACCTTTCCTCTGGATACTGCTAAAGTCCGGCTACAGGTGAGGAGATGAAACCTGAGGGTGTTGATAGTGTCTATTTTGTTCTCTCCTTAAGGGGCAGTGGGGTGTTTGGAGCGTCGGGGTGGCTGGAGGTGGGAAGGACAGCCTACCTCTCCCTGTAGCTACTGTCTTGGCCTTGCAGATCCAAGGAGAAAGTCAGGGGCCAGTGCGTGCTACAGCTAGTGCTCAATACCGCGGCGTGCTGGGTACCATTCTGACCATGGTGCGTACCGAAGGCCCCCGAAGCCTCTACAATGGGCTGGTTGCCGGCCTGCAGCGCCAAATGAGCTTTGCCTCTGTCCGCATCGGCCTCTATGACTCTGTCACACAGTTCTACACCAAGGGCTCTGAACGTGAGTATGGTGCTAGGCCATAGGCCCCTTGGCCCTTTTTTCTCAGTGATGATTGATCTTAGTTCATTCAGCCATATAGGTTCTTTAGGCCCCATGATCCCTAGGAAGAGCAGAGAAACAGAGAACTGGAAGGGGCCCTGGAACTCCACATAGTTCCTGAGCACCAGGGCTATGCCAGGCTCTGAGCAAGGCACCATCCCATAACAGTCCTCACCATCACTTTGGTAGCAGGCAGTATCATCCCAGTGTTATAGATGAAGAAACTGAGGCAGGAAGGCAGTGGGTACAGGGGGATTTGGCCAAGGACACACAGTAGAGAGCCAGAAAACAGGACACTTGCCTCCAAGGCCAGCATTCTTCCCTTTTACCTGCTTAGTATGCCAGGCCAACCCTCCGTTTTGCACATGAAGAAACAGCCCAGAACAAAAGGCTGTCTTTCCCAAGATCACATGGCGGGAAGAAATAAAACTGACATGCAATCCCAAGTCTTAAGAGTCCCAGTCCGTAGAAAGCCACTTCTCTTTGAGCCTTAGTTTTCACATTTGTCAGATGGAAATGGTTGTGATTTCTCAGGGCTGATGAGCAGGTAAATGAAAATGTTTTATGGAAGAAAGCACTAAGTTTCATTTTGGTCTTACTCCTTGCTATGTTCCTAGCAAGGAATAGACATAGGGATATTTTGTTTGATGCGAGGAGTTCTTAGAGCAAGAGCTTGTAGAAGGCCAAAAGCTTCTGGATTCTATTCCCAAAAGCAGGAGATGACAGTGACAGGGTGGTTTTGGTGAGGAGAGATGAGGTAGAAAACGAGTGCAAGCCCACTGGCCACTGACCCCATGGCTCCCCCACAGATGCCAGCATTGGGAGCCGCCTCCTAGCAGGCAGCACCACAGGTGCCCTGGCTGTGGCTGTGGCCCAGCCGACGGATGTGGTAAAGGTCCGGTTCCAAGCTCAGACCCGGGCTGGAGGTGGTCGGAGATACCAAAGTACCGTTGATGCCTACAAGACCATTGCCCGAGAGGAAGGGTTCCGGGGCCTTTGGAAAGGTGTGTACCGGTTGTTTTTCCTTCCCCTTTTCTTATTCCCTGATTCCCTGGTCTCACACAGGATCTCCCCCCTCCTACAGGGACCTCTCCCAATGTTGCTCGTAATGCCATTGTCAACTGTGCTGAGCTGGTGACCTATGACCTCATCAAGGACACCCTTCTGAAAGCCAACCTCATGACAGGTGAGTCATAAGGTAGATGGTGCTGGGCCTCACCCTTCACCATGCCAGGAGCAGGTATGGGGGTCTCATTGACAGCAGAAGACCACATCTTTTCATCCTATGTGCCCTTTGCAGGGAGAGTAAGATTATATGCCATATCGAAGTCAAGTGGGATGAAGCTCCCACTTTGCACATTGAGGAACTGAGGCTAGACTGGCAAAATGACTCTTTCAGGTCCTCAAAAGAGGTCTCAGCTGGAGTCCCTGTCTCTCTGTTTTTTTGAGAAAGAATCTTACTCTGTCACCCAAGCTGGAGTGCAGTAGTACAATCTCGGCTCATTGCAACCTTCTCCTATTGGATTGAAGTGATTCTTGTGCCTCAGCCTCCCGAGTAGCTGGGATTACAGGTGTGTACCACCATACCTGGCTAATTTTTGTTTTTTTAGTAAAGATGGAGTTTCACCACGTTAGCCAGGCTGGTCTCGAACTCCTGGCATCAAGTGATCCACCTGCCTTGGCCTCCCAAAGTGCTGGGATTATAGGTGTGAGCAGCTGTGCCCGGCCCTCTTTGTTTTTTAAGATAGGGTGGTGCTCTGTTGCCCAGGCTGGAGTGCAGTGGTGTGATTAATGGCTCATTGCAGCCTTGACCTCCCTGCCTCAAGCGGTCCTCCCACCTCAGCCTCCTGAGTAGCCGGGACCATAGGCATGTACCACCATGCCTGGCGAATTTTTGTGTTTTGTAGAGATGGGGTTTGGCCATGTTGCCCAGTCCAGTCTTGAATTCCTGGGTTCAAGTGATCCACCCACCTCAGCCTCCAAAAGTCCTGGATTACAGGTGTGAGCCATTGTGCCCAGTCTCTCTCTTTAAAATCATGAAAACTCAGCTGCTTAATTCTCCTCCCTTTTGGAATGATGGGTGAGGAATCTTGACTGCCTTGCCTTGCTCCTCCTTGGCAGATGACCTCCCGTGCCACTTCACCTCTGCCTTTGGAGCAGGCTTCTGTAGCACTGTCATCGCCTCCCCTGTAGACGTGGTCAAGACGAGATACATGAACTCTGCCCTGGGCCAGTACAGCAGCGCTGGCCACTGTGCTCTTACCATGCTTCAGAAGGAGGGGCCCCGAGCCTTCTACAAAGGGTGAGCCTCTGATCCTCCCCACCCAGTCCAGGCCTCTTGGCTATGCTTGTCTATCACAGGTGGTAAAGAACCAACTGGAAGTGAGTAGCAACCAAGTGTCTGGTTATTTCTGATCCTGGTCCTGGCATTTCACTTATCCCCTTAATTCCCTCCTCCCAGAGTTGCTACCATCGCTATTTTTTAGGTGTTAAAATGGAGACTCGGAATTCATGCTCATAGCCAGGCAGCTGTAAGCTCAATTCATTGAGTCCTCCCAGCCTCCTTTGGGACAGAAACTGGGTTGGATTGGATACCAGGCCCAGTGAAGGAAATGGGAGGTGGAGGTGCCTCCCTGACCTGTTTTTTCTCTCCCCTAGGTTCATGCCCTCCTTTCTCCGCTTGGGTTCCTGGAACGTCGTGATGTTTGTCACCTATGAGCAGCTGAAACGGGCCCTCATGGCTGCCTGCACTTCCGGAGAGGCTCCCTTCTGAGCCTTTCCTGCTGCTGACTGGCTTTGGCTCCAGCTGGGCTAGGCTTTCCTTTTCTTCCTGCCCTCCCCTGCTTCCCTCTTTCTCCACCTCTTCCTTCCACTCCTTTACCCACCACCTTTCCTCTCTACATTCTCATCTCCCCATTGTCTCTGTGCTGGTGGAACTGACATTTGACAGTATGGGAGGCGGGGTACCAGCCAGGATCCTAAGCCTCTAATCCCTTGGAAAGTTCAGCCAGACTCTTTGTCCTGCCCCCACAGCCCAGCCTACTTGTCACCCATAAAGCAAGCTCAACCTTGGTGTCTCCTCCCTCTCTTGTAGCTGTTACCAGAGGTCTTGGTCCAATGGCCCTTTCGGTGCCTGGTGGGCGGGGGAGGACCCACCTTCCAGCTCCCACCTCCCACCTCTCACCTCCAGCATCCAATCTGAAGCCCTTGGAGGTCATCTAGTCCACTTCTTTCCAGACCCAGGCCCTGTGCTAACCTGGGGAGTCCCGGAGCCACCCATGGCTTTGTTGTCACCTCCCCTTTCTTTGCCAGGCCACTTGAGCTTTTACTCAGAATATCTGGTACTCTAGTGCCTGCTATTCCAACCCCAGGTCTGTTTATCGGCACAATGAGAGTGCTCCTGTCTGCTCTGCATCTCCTGCAGTTCTAGAGGAACGTGAGATTCTTAGATCCTGTCAACTTAATTTTATTCCATTTTACAAATGGAAGACCCACCCTCCCCAAAAGGCCCAGACCTTGTGAGAGCAAGTCAGTCAGTCAGGCTTCTTCCACCCTCCCTAGGCACACCCATAGAGGAGGTGTTACTGAACTGGGTGGGACAGGCCCTGACTCTGCAGAAGTTGGGTTGAGGTTGCAGGGCAAACATCCAGTCTCTGCCTGAGGATGCTTTCCATTGTGGTTTTTTAAGACAGTGTCTCACTTGCTATCACCCAGGCTGGAATGCAGTGGTGCAGGCTAGGCTCACTGCAACCTCCCTCCCGGGTTCAGGCAGTTCTGCCTCAGCCTCCCGAGTAGCTGGGACTACAGGCACACAGCACCACACGTGGTTCATTTTTGTATTTTTAGTAGAGACAGGGTTTCGCCACATTGGCAAGGCTGGTCTCAAACCACTGACCAAGCAATCCGCCTGCCTCCACCTCCCAAAGTGCTGAGATTAGAGGCGTGAGCCACTGTGCCCAACCAGGATACTTTCCATTTGGAGTCTCCCCACTACAGCCTCCCCCCACTCTCCTCCCCCCGACTCTCCTCCCTCCCACTCTCCTCCCTTCTCCCCCCCTTCTCCCCCCTCCCCCCTTCTCCCTTCTCCCCCCTCCCTTCTCCCCCCTCCCTTCTCCCCCTTCTCCCTTCTCCCCCCTCCCTTCTCCCCCCCACTCTCCTTCCCCTTCTCCCCCCCACTCTCCTTCCCCTTCTCCCCCCCACTCTCCTTCCCCTTCTCCCCTTCTCCCCCCCTTCTCCTCCCCTTCTCCCTCTTCTCCTCCCCTTC
>CAUYQU010040641.1:0-65650 GCA_963574635.1 Cheracebus regulus
AAATTAACCTATTGGCTTATCACAAGCCAATCAAAATTCCAATAGAATTTATTTTTAACTTGAGTAAAATGTGTGAAAGCTCATCTATAAATTCTTACAGCCACACTGAGAGGCAATTTGACAGAACCTATTGAAATTTAAGGTACATGTAGCCCATAACCAGAATTCCACCTGTCCCTACCCACACTAGAAAGATGCCAACACAGGTAGCCAGAAGGCAGGGACAAGGTCGCCGCAACTTCACTTTCCTGAGAAACTGGAAGTACCCCAAGCGTCTGTTGATCAGGGAATGGTTCACCAGCCCACACTCCCGCAGTGGTTCTCAGAAGCACAGCCATAGACAGCAGCAGCAGCAGCTGGGATGCATTCTTCAGCCCTCTTCCTGTTGAATGAGAAACTCCAGGGTAGGGCAAAGCAGTCTGTGTTTTAACCAGCCCGCCTGCTGATCTTGCTGCAGCTAAAATGAACGTTGTCCCATGTCATTAATTTGAAAGTCCTCCAAAATACATTGGGTTTAAAAAATAAAAGCAAGCTCAAGTTCCAGAACGCTACATACAGTATACCATTTATGTGGGGGGAAAGAAATCACTTATTTTCTGAGAGTGCATCTGTATATATACAGATTCACAGAAAAGATTTGGAGTCCAAAACTCTAAAGTAACAGCAGTAGCCTCTGCATATAATCACTAAGACAGAAGGAGAGCCCAGGTGACGGGCAAAGTTACTCCAGCCTTAGGTGTTGTGTTTGCATTTTTTTTTTTTTTTTACAAGAATGTATTTCTGGCTGGGTGTGGTGGCTCACACCTGTAATCCCAGCACTTTGAGAGGTCAAGGTGGGCAGATCATCTGAGGTTGGGAGTTCGAGACCAGACTGACCAACATGGAGAAACCCCGTCTCTACTAAAAATACAAAATTAGCCGGACATGGTGGTGCATGCCTGTAATCCCAGGTACACGGGAGGCTGAGGCAGAATTGCTTGAACCTGGGAGGTGGAGGCTGCAGTGAGCCAAGACCGTGCCATTGCACCTCAGCCTGGGTGAGAGTGAAAAAATGTCTCAAAAAAAAAAAAAAAAAAAAAAGAATGTATTTCTATATTACTTGTCTAATTAATATGTATTTTTTAATGAGCTTCCTAGAATAGTCAGTCATGAAGCAGGAAAATAGAATGGTGGTTGCTGGGGCTGGAGGGAGAGTTATCGTTTAACGGATAAGGAGTTTCAGTGTGGGAGGATGAGAAAGTTCTGGAGATGATTGTGGCAATACACAGCATAAATGTACTCACTGCCACTGAACTGTGTACTTTTTTAAAGGGTTAAAATGGTAGATTTTATATTTTACAACTTTAAGTGTGTTTTTTAAATGTTAACAGCCATCTGTGAGGCAGACGCCAGCTCAGTTCCCAATGCACCAGACTTCTGGCATGAAGACCGCCCTCTTCACAAGGCTCCTGGAAGTCACCAGTGCAGTGTGAACCCAGCCCAGGCAGGGGGGATTGGACTAGCATGGACACCTGAACCAAAATGCAGACAATCAGATGTCTCCCCCAGGAACTGGGAATGTGGACTGGCTCAGGTTCCAGCAGGAAACAAACACTTTTAAGCAGGGCTAAGAAATTTTTATAAAGGGACTACAGTACTTACAAGGGTGTGAGTGGAATTAAGGGAGCCTACAGGGCAGGGTGGGGGAAGGGTGAGGCATTCTGGGACACGCAGAAAGGGACCAACAGAAGGAAATTGTCACTGGACTTCCAGCCCAAGTGAAGAGCACAGGCAGAGGACCAAGGCAGCTCCCACCAAACCACAGCATGGCAGAGCTCAGCGGGGGAATGTGGACTCTTGACCGCATGGCCTCCAACCCTCCAGTCTCAGCAAGGGAGTTGAGCTGATGCCATCAGTGGAACTCAGCCTCAAGGGCACAGAGCAGATGGAGAAAGATGGGGGGGGAAAGGGGTGGATCTAAAGGAGCAGAGAATGCCCAGCTCTCCTAAGAACTGGAAAGGGGCTGGATGATAACATCATAACCTCAGGAGCAGTCAGGCAACCAAATGACAGCATGAACTCGAAGGTAGCAGTCAAGAGACCACACAACACTCTGAAAGCCGAGGTGGGCATATCACGAGGTCAGGAGTTCAAGACCAGCCTCGCCAACATAGCAAAACCCCATCTCTACTAAAAATGCAAAAAATTAGCCAGGCGTGGTGGTGGGCACCTGTAATCATAACTACTCAGGAGGCTAAGATAGGAGAATTGCTTGAACCCAGGAGGTGGAGGCTGCAGTGAGCCAAGATTTCGTCATTACACTCCAGCCCAGGCAACAGTTCGAGACGCCATCCCCCCCCCAAAAAAAAAAAAGACCACCGGCCTCCTGTAATCCCTCCCTGCAGCCAAGTTGTCTCTGTGTACCCTGACAATTCTTTGAAATTGTAATTACACTTGTTTTGCTTAAACTGCATTTTTGTTTCTCATAACCAAATAATCTTTACTTAGCAAAATGTGAGAATGAAAAGGCATAAGATATTTAGGAAAATATTTCAAAGAGGTATAAAGACACCAACAATAAAAATAAATTCTAAAGCCCCCAAAGTTAAAAATAATGTACTGTCAAAAGAGAGAGCAATGGGAAGGAACGAACAGTGCTGAAACAGACTAGGATCCTACCATGACAAGGAAGCACACGTGTATAGGATGGGAAGAGTATTCCACAGTGTGCCAAAAACGGGATGCGTGTGTGTGTGGGAATCCCAAGTGAGAGCCTCATCTCATAGCCACACTGAAAAGAACTCCATACAGATCAGAGAAGCAGCTTCCAACTGCCTTAGCACAAGAACACATTTTACACTGCATGCACCTAAAACAAGTTACTATTAAGTATATGTAATGCACTGGTATGTTCTATCTTAATTACATTTTCTTCTTTAAATAGTGGTGGCTGCAACCCAATTTAATGATTTCACAATGCACTGAAAAGTCACAATTTACTGAACTGTAAACAATATAAATATATATATAGAGAGAGAGAGAGAGATAACGAGAGAGACTAGAACAAAATGCAAGAAATACCTGCCTACTTTCAGAAAAGGAAAGTTTTTTTAAGCTTAAAAATAAAGATTAAAGAAAACTAGTATCAGCTGGATGCAGTGACTCACAGCTGTAATCCCAGCACTTTGGGAGGCCGAGGTGGGAGGATCACTTGAGGTCAGATCAAGACCAGCATGACCAATATAGTGAAACTCCATCTCTATTAAAAATACAAAAATTAGCCAGGAGTGGCGGCACGCGCCTATAATCCCAGCTACTCGGGAAACTGAGGCAGAATTGCTCAAACCCAGGAGGCAGAGTCTGCAATGAGCTGCAATCATCCCGCTGCACTCCTACCTGGGTGACAGAGTGAGATTCTGTCTCAAAAAAGGAAAGAAGAAAGGAAAGGAAGGGAAGGAAGGAAAAGAAGGAAGAGAGGAGGAGAGGAAGAGAGAGAGAGAGAAAGAAAAAGAAAGAAAAAGAAAGAGAGAAAGAAAGAAAAAAAGAAAGAAAGAAAGAAAGAAAGAAAGAAAGAAAGAAAGAAAGAAAGAAAGAAAGAAAGAAAGAAAGAAAGAAAGAAAGAAAAAGAAAGAAAGAAAGAAAATCAAAAAAATGAAAAGGCAAACTGAAAAATATTTATGGCACATGTTTAGAAAGGAATGATTCTCTTTTATAAAAATACTTTACAGATAAATAGGACAATGCCTTTTTAAGCATGGACAAGGATCTAAACCCACAAAATAATAAAGAAATACAAATGGCAATGAACATTTTAAAAAGTAGTTAAACTGAGAGTCATGATGAAATGGAAATAAAAACACTGCTTATGGAGCCCAAAATTGATAGAACCTTTCTGGAAAGGGATGTTGGTATATTTATTAAGTCTTAAGGGAGTATGTATGTTATCTTTCTCAGTAAGGCTACTCCTAGAAATATCTCATAAGGATACATTTTAAGAAAAATACAAAATGTGTCTAAGAATGTTCCCTCTAGCATTACTTACAAGTTAAAACAGTGAGAACAGTTAAAGTATAACATGGGTGGAACAGTGAGAACCGCAAACATTTCAAAGGATAATGGACAATGGATATTATGTAAAAGATAAAATATATTATTGATTCCAATTTCCTAAGAAAAACGTGTATTCATGCAGAGAAAAATTAAAAGGAGACACAACAAAACATAGTTATCTGTTATGATTTTATTTTCCTTCTTTATACATTTTAGTATTTTCCAAAATTTCCTCTATGAACGTATTGCTGGCTTTCAAAACAATACATTTTTTAAATCTTATTTTAAAAAAAGATTTTATGAAGTTCTCATTTTCACCTTTGGAAAGGGGAACTATGTCCCCCCATAAGGCTGTGTCTGCATTTCTTGATAACGCCGAAGACAAAAAGAAATTACTGTTAGAACTTACTTCCCACCCCATCTTCCCTTCCCATACTGGGAAAACATCTAACAACCGCTCTAGAAGCAATCCCTTAGCCAAGCACTGCACTCTGATGTCCAACGTGTACCCTCAGGGCTGCTCCGTGTGGTTCTTGCGGCATCCATACAGGTGGCACTGCTGTTCCTCTCCTGTCACACTCCAGAAAAAAGAGTTCTCACTGCCACGTCGTGTAGTGGACCCAGAACTAGCACTCACCTTCTGGACCTCAGTGTAATCTTTTCTCACAACAGACTGACTTGCATTCCTGTCTGCCCTTTTTTATTTGAGACAGTCTCATTCTGTCGCCCAGGCTGGAGTACAGTGGCGCAATCTCAGCTCACTGCAACTTCTGCCTCCCAGGTTCAAGCGATTCTCCTGCCTCAACCTCCTGAGTGGCTGAGATTACAGGCGTGCGCCACCACACTCGGCTTATTTTTGTATTTTTAGTAGAGACGGAGACTTCACCATGTTGGTCAGGCTGGTCTCAAACTCCTACCTCATGATCCGCCCACTGCAGCCTCTCAAAGTGCTGGGATGACAGGTGTGAGCCACTGTACCCACCCAGCCCTCCTTTTATTTCTTGTGTCTCATCAAACCACAAAAGCCACCAACTGAGACACTCTGCCAGTTGCACAACAATGTGACTATACTTCATGACACAGAACTGTACACCTAAAACTGATTAACATGGTAAATGTTAGGTATATTTTGTCACAAAAAAAAGGGAGAGGCCTATGTCAAGGTTGAGTCATTAATTAACAAGGTCGAAGTCTGGCTGAATCTATCCAGTTTGTTTTTTAGGTGTAATCACATTGCTGTGGAACCCATGCTCACCAGCAAGCGATCCCTGAATTATGAGAAAGCACCCTAACCAGCAATCCTCAGTGGCACCTGAGACTCAAAACATCCCAGTTCCAGCCAGTCAGCTGTTTGTTAACAATTCCTGGTAACCAAAGAAGGGTGGTCAGCACGAAGGAAGAGGATCTAGCACAACACATAACAAAGCCAAGAACTCCAATCCCGTCAGTACACACAGGCTGGGCTTCGTCCACACCACCAGCTACGAAGGACACCCAGTTCAGTTCTCTTACTCCAATTCCATCCACACTCTGATCCAAACACAGTCTTCCAATTATTAAACCGGTTTATTATGTGACTCTCCTGAGTACAAAGAAGGGTCACCACCCAATGGGAACATCCTGCTCCACTGAGAGGAATGTTACTCGTTGCAAATAAATACAACAAGCAAACACAGTTTCTCTTGGAAGCCTGGTTACCGATTCGACTCTGTGAAATTGCAACAGCTCCAGAGACAAGAACAAAATTTGAAGTTTCTGAACCTGCAAAGCTTTGGCTCGGCTTTGGAACATCACGACCACACAGGACCCACTAAGGGAGCTGCCCAGTCCTCTCTCCGACTTCAGTGCTGCTTCCAGTCTCTCTGTTGAACGTTCTGGACAGCTCTAGGTTGAGGCGGAATCTCTAACAAATTAAACTACAACAGGGCCATGGGCAAGACTAGGGCAAAATGTTTTCATTACCTAGTTTTTATTTCCCTCTAGAAGCCCTTTCTAACTTTAGCACCCCAGTGGCGTTATTTCCTCTCCCTATAAGCCATCATTACCTAGGATACGCCCGGCCATTTTTAATGTGGTTATTTTCAACCTTTGGATTTTTCATACAACATCCAAGCAAACTTCATTTTGCACTACTTTCTACACAATGACTTATAATTGTTCTGAGACCACAGGCATGTGCCATCATGCCTAGCTATTTGTTATTTTTCTCAGAAATATTTTTATATTAAAAATAACCTACAAATGGCCAGGCGCAGTGGCTCACGCCTGTAATTGCAGCACTTTGGGAGGCTAAAGTGGGTGAATCACAAGGTCAGGAGTTCGAAACCATCCTGGCCAACATGATGAAACCCCATCTCTACTAAAAATACAAAAATTAGCTGGGCATGGTAGCACACGCCTATAGTCCCAGCTACTCAGGAGGCTGAGGTAGAAGAATCACTTGAAACCGGGAGGCGGAGGTTGCAGTGAGCTGAGACAGCACCACTGCACTCCGGCCTGGCGACAGAGCAAGATTTTGTCTCAAAAAAAAAATTACCCACACATATATGAACACAAGTTATAGTACAGATGAGTAAAGCCAACCCAGTTCCCTCACATCGAGTCAGCCAGCACCACGTGAAACAGCACCACCCATCCCATGCTTTTCCACACCGGGCTTCCTCAGTTTGAATGATGCCTCTAACCCAGTTACACTGCTGCGGCTCCTCATTCTGCCACCGCTTTGTGATCCACCGCACAGTTCTATCAGCATGAGGACAGTGTTGAGGTGCCACAAAAGTCAAAGACTACTACACTAGATTAAAAGAAAATGTAATTTTATGCCTGAGTTATCTTCAAAGACATGATCACAAATGGTCACAGGAGGAGCATCCTAAAAGCCACTGCTGCCTGGGTGGGTTCACTAGTAATCATCTCAATTACAGCTGACAGAAACTACAACCAAGGGATGGCAAGAATTCCCATCTGGCCGGGCGTGGTGACTTGCCCCTAAGCCACCACGCCAAGCCAGCACTTTGGGAGGCCAAGACAGGAGGATCACTTGAGCCTAAGAGTTTAAGACCAGCAACATGGCAAAACCCAGTCTCTACAAAGTAAGTATCAAAATTAGTTGGGCATGTTAGTGTGCACCTCTAGTTCCAGCTACTCAAGATGAGAGGTAGAAGAATCGCATGATCACGCCACTGCACTCCAGCCTGGGTGAGAACGAGACCCTGTCTCCACAAAAAATAAAAAAAAAGAGAAAGATAATTCAAATTTGAAGATAATAGAGCAAATATCAGTTCCTCCTACCTCACTGTCACTCTTTATTGGGATCTTTGGGGTCCCCGCTCCTGCCCAGGGCTAGGCCTAGGGGCTCTATTCAGACCACACCCTTGGGTCTTTGACAGCAGTCACATCCATGACAACATCAAATTACTATCTCCATCCCAACCTCTCCCCCAAGTTATGTGAGTGTGTATCTGCATGCCTAACAGACATCTAGAACTCAACATGTCCAGAACTCAGTTCCTGATCTCCCCTCACAAACCCACTCCACCCACAGCAGCATCCAGGTCCTAGCAAAAAGCACCTATGAATCATACCTGCCTTCTCACTTCCTTGTACATCTCACAAGAAATCCTATCAGCTCTAACTTCCAAATATCACAAGTCAGCCAATCCTTTCCAACTCCAATGAATACCAATGAATACCTGGCCCAAGTCACCATCACTTCTTCCCTGGATCACTCTAAAAGCACCCCACCGGTTTCTGCCTTTCAAGAAACTGTCCTTCAGTGCTTTCTCAACATAGCATCGAGGATACTGAATTCTTAATGCAGAAGGCAGACCATGTCATTCTTCTGCTCAAACTGTCAGTCAGCCTAAGATAGTCCCTACAAAATGGTCTCAAGGCCCTACACAACCTGACTGCTGGCTACCTTCTGATTTAATCTCCTTTTCTCACTATGCATCGCATGGACTGCCTCTGTTTCTTTCACACCCCAGGCTCATGATGACCTTAGACTCAAGCTCATTTCTCTTCCCCAGATACCTACTTCACTGACTCTTACCTCCTCCCAGTCTATGTTCAAATCTCTCTCTCTCAATAAGCCCTACCCTGATCATATATTTAATTCTGCAACCAGCACTCCCCAACCCTAACTCCCAGCCTTCTTAATCTGCTATTCCACCTGTTAAGTTACCACCTTCTAAATAGGTCCATGGCCTGTTAGGAACCGGGCCGCACAGCAGGTGAGTGGAGGCTCGGTGAGCAAGGGCGCTCCCCATTCACATTACAGCCTGAACTCCACCTCCTATCAGATCTACAGCTGCATTAGATTCTCATAGTAGGGCCCTACTGAGAGGGATCTAGGTTGGGTGTTCCTTATGAGACTCTAATGCCTTATGATTTATCACTGTCTCCCATCCCACCCAAATGGAAAGAACTGTGTAGTTGCAGGAAACCAAGCTCAGGGCTCTCACTGATTCTACATTATGGTGAGCTGTATAATTATTTCATCATATATTACAATGTAATAATAATAAAGTATACAATAAATGTAATGTGCTTAAATCATCCTGAAACCATCCCGTCCCCATCTGGTCTGTGGTAAAACTGTCAGACCAAACCAGTCCCTGGTGCCAAAAAGGTTAGCATTTACTCACTTATACGTTGTTTGTGGTCATCATGTCCCTGGTGGAATGTCAGCTTCTCAAAGGCAGATATCCTTCATTGCTGCTGTTCAGTGGTTACGTATCAAGCTACTAAATAATCCCTGACACAGAGTAGGCAATCAATAAGTACTTGCTGAATGAATGAATACAGCATGTTGGGCATTAACCTCCAATGGAATTATAACAACCCCAGATATAGCAATGCACCCAATGTTTTCATTGTGAAGATCCAATTTCTGAGTCTCACTCAAAGCATTAACCATTGTACTATGGCTTCAAAATCCCCAAACCTGAAGCCTGGACATCTACTTACATTAAAACATACGCATATATTCATTTACACCCAAAGAAGCCACTTTTACAAATTCAAGTCAAATACCATCACCTTTTTAGGATTCCTGCCAAAAAGTATTTAAACTAGAATCTAATCACAAGGAAACAACTGGACAGACCCACAACATACGACATTCTTCAACATGGCTTAATTTGTGTGAACTCACTTAAATATTAAAATACACATACACACAATGAGGATGACTATTGTGAATTATTACAGCAATATGACATGTAATTACAACATGATTATTGACTTGATCATGGTTGGAAGGCTGAAATTTTTCAATAAAAAGTTGGGAAGAAAAATTAATCTCAAAAAAGAAAACACACAAACTTTGTTGCATGGTTTAGGAGCGGAAAAAGACAATGAAATACTCTAAAAATACAAGATTATTTTTGTAACAAGTCTAATTTCACTCTGGATTTTTCTAAACCAAAAAAAAATAATTAGAAATTACCACATGGTTGTCATCATTTACTTCTTTAAGTAGAGTGAGGTATAAAGGAAATCGGACTCATAAGCCAGGTGTTGATTACCAATACAGGATTGAACTGATCAGCATGTGCCTCTTTCTTTAGTGTCACTGCAGCCCTGGGTAATGAAGTCACAACCCAGCCAAGTGGGAATGCATGAGCAATCAACCAGCTACAGCTGACACTAGACATTTGTTAACACATTTGTGTTAACAAATGTTTTGGTTCTGTCACTTCACTGCAAATTCTAGGTTATCCACAAGCTTTGAAAGCACTTACCTATTTAATGCCAAGGGAGTTAAATTGCTTTTTAAAAACCTTCACACCACAAGCCCAAACATGTGGCTGTATTCCTCTACATATACCACAAGACAAGCACTGGGTAAAGATGAATATTTATTCACTTTACAAAGAAAATGGTATTAAATCGCCATAAACAGCTCCATTTATAGACAAAACTGTACATTACACCAGTAGCTGGTTCAAACTTGCTTTCCCAAGATGTTTATATGGCTCCGGCTCTTAAGTTGAGCACATAAATTTCTGTTCTGCCACTGATATTAAAAAGTCCCTCAAAGATAATGGTTTTGTTTTACATATTCACAGGTGGGAAAAAATAGATCCATCTGCTCAGCCCTTTCTTAGAGGTGAGCTTCCATCTGCATGTCCCCTAGTGAGCACTAAGCCGCTATTGGCTCATTCTTTAAAAAACAAAACAAACAAACAAACAAACAAAAACTACTGATAATTTGCAAAGGCTTTTGTAGCACACCAAAATACTTATTTATACATACATAAAAAATCTCACGTGATATTATCATTTTAAAGGTAAACAGATACCCTAACACTGCCAAGAGTAGGTAATGAAAAGGAAGAAAAACATTAAATTATTTAATTATAAAAATATTTTCTTTGGAAAAAAATTCCAGCAAGGTTATCATTAATATCTAAAACCAAAGAGAAAAAATAAACAATTGTTCTTTGATCCATTAGTAATTTAAATAAAAATGAAAACCTCTTCAAAAGCAGCTATAACTGAATTTTTTAAAAAGTTGCAGGTAATGAGCTCTTCTAATCTATACACTGATGATTTTTTTACAAGCAATTTGCAGTCAAGAAAACTCCTTAATATGGCTACTTCTCTAGTTTTTCAGTTATCATAATTTTTGTTTTAAAAAAATACTTCACATGACAGCTTAAAAAATAAGTGGTTATTTTTGGGAAGCACTTCAAATATTCAATCTGACTCAAATCAGATTATCACAGTTAATAGAGAAGCTAGAGATACTGATGATTTTTTAAATACAATCATTTTTACTCTGGTTTTTAGTTATCCCTTTGTATTTTATGAAAATGTACCAAATTAAATGTACTAAATTAAAAAATTTTTCACTAGTGCTGCTTTGCATCTGGATTTGATGAAAGATACCAACCTGAGACAAGAGCTGACTCCTTCACAACCGTCCAGTTCTTCAACTCCTATGGGAAAGGTCTTTATCTGTACGTAAGTCAATTCTTGATATAACCAATCTTACTATGATATTATATTATAAAAATATACCATATATTGGACACTGATGTCAGTACATTGCAGAAAATGTGTCTATATACTGTGTAAAGTTTATTAACATTTGAATGAAACACTCTTATTTACACAGTTAAGTCTGGGGTGCTCAGGACAGTAAGGTGGCATGGAATCCACTGCTGTGAATTTGGAAATGTGCAGCGGTCCTTGGCATCCTGGCACAGAGGCAACCCTCACCACTGGGCAAGGTGAGCCAGAGTTTATATAGTTTGACTGGCTTGCTTTGCTGTCTTCATTCTTCTTCACTTTCATTGTCAGGATCTAAGTCAGAATCTCCATTTAATTCTTTTTCACTTGCTCTATCTCTGTCCTCACCATTTTCTTCATCTTTTCCTTCCGAATCCTCATCTCCCTCTTCAGCAACATCCTCATCTTCTTCACTTTCACTCTCCTCCTCATCTTCATCCCAATTATCCTAGTAGAAATACCAACAAGGAAAGCTTTCATGAAGGCCTCATTCTTACAGAGTATGAGGATATAAAGGCTAATGTATATACCAGGGAATGAATCACTCACATCAGAATCCTTATCTGCTATTTCATCGTCAGACTCCTCTTCAGAAGATTCTGTAAGGGGAGAAAAAAACCCAGCCTAATTTTAACACAAAACAGAGGATATAGCCTGCAAATTAAACAGAACCAGATTCCTGAATGTACTTTAGAAAGAATTATTATTATTATTATTATTTTAGACAGAGTCTCCCTCTACTGCCAGTCTGGAGTGCAGTGGTGCAATCCAGCTCAATGCAACCTCTATTTTCTGGTTTCAAGCAATTCTCCTGCCTCAGCTTCCTGAGTAGCTGGGACTACAGGCATGCACCACCATATCCGGCTAATTTTTTTGTATTTTTAGTAGGACAGGGTTTCACCATGTTGGTCAGGATGGTCTCGATCTCTTGACCTCATGATCCAGCTGCCTCAGCCTCCCAAAGTGCTGGGATTACAGGCATGAGCCACCGTGCCTGGCCAGAAGTAGTATTTATATTTAGCAATCATCCAACTAAGCCATAACTTTTTGTTGTTGTTGTTGTTGTTGTTGCAGGCTGGAGTGCAGTGGAGTGAATCTTGGCTCACTGTAACCTCTGCCTCCCAGGTTCAACCCTCAGGTTCCTGCCTCAGCCTCCTGAGTAGCCGCCACACCCAGCTAATTTTTGGTAGAAGAGGGGGTTTCGCCATGTTGCCCAGGGTGATCTCGAACTCCTGGACTCAAAGGATCAGCTCACCTCCACCCCCAGAAGTGCTGGGATTATAGGCGAGCCACCACACCTGGCTAATTTATTCTTATATGTATAAAAGCATATCATTATATTATTCCTTCAAGATCTTACTGGGTCAAATCAATTAGCCAAACCCTTACAAAAATCTCATCTTAAAATACTAAGCTGTATCAGGGCTACCAAATAGCCCCAGTGTTGAGGAAAAATTCAACATAGAAAAGCTGGCTAATAAATGACATGGAAGAATTAGCATAAATTTTAATCCATAAAGTACTAATAATGAAATATTAGCAACTGTTATGTTAGATGTATGATTGTTGGGGGCTGGGTGGAACATTCAAATGTTAAAAAAAAGTAACACAGCTAGATTCTTTTCGAAGCACCAAGGAAGACATATCTCACAATGGAGAAGAAAAAAACTGCCAGTAATCTTAGTATCATTAGTGAAAGAACATGCACAATGTGGTTCTTGGTGTGATGCAGTATGAACAATCAGCACTGATGTAACCCCTCCAAGAACAAAAGCGAATCAAACCTTTAGCTGTCACATCCAGTTTAAAGGAATTGTAGCTTAGAGGAGCAAATTAAAAGAAACGAAAAGGAAGCAAAGCCACAACCACAAGGTGCGGCATTCTGTGAATACACTTCCCAGTCTCTTCAGCAAGTCCATGTCATGAAAAGCTGAGTTCTTAAAGACTAAAAAGAGACTTCCGAAACACAGTAGCCAGATTCAATACCCTCCATGACGCAAAACTTGAGTCTAGTATGAAAAAATCAGCTTTAAAGGATATTTTATGGGTAACTGGAGAAAGATGAAGATGAACTGGGCATTAGATAAAACTAAGGAATTGATTTCGTTAGGTGTGCTAATGTTATCCAACAATATAGAATGGGGTTCCTATTTTTTTGAGATATTCTAACATTCTTCTTACAGCTACTTTTTCTTAAGAAAATAAATCATGATCCACAGATTAAGTTTCCTTACATGGCCATCTCCCTAAGCCCATTCCCCAGAAGAAACCACTATTGTGAGCTTATCATTTCCCATTATGTTGTTACAACAGATGCATTACCCAAGAATTACACATGCACATATTCACGAAAAACATATGCAGCAGTTCGCCCTAATATGCTTTCCTTTCCCGGGTTTCAGCTTCCCATGGCAACTGCAGTCCAAAAATATTAAATGGAAAATGTAACAAATCAAGGATTCCTAAGTTTGAAATTGAGAGCCGTGATGAAGTGTCCCGCTATCAGGCTCCTCCTGGACGAAGGGGTAAATCATCCCTTTGTTCAGCTTTGTTAGTCATTTAGTAACCACCTCAGTTACCAATCAAATGTTGCAGTATCGCAGAGCTTATATTCAAGCCACTCTGATTTTGCTTACTAACACTTTACTAATAACTACAGGTTTAATTTCTTACCGTGCCTGCAGGTATGTATGTATAGGGAAAAAACATAGTACATATGTGATCTGTACTACCTAAGGTTTTGGGCATCCTCTGGGGGCCTGGGAAAGTATCCCTGAGGATAAGGAGGCAATACTCTATTACTGTTTTGTGAGTTATCAAACTTACACATCTATAAACAATTATACAATGCTATTACAGAAGATATCATTTTGTGACTTGATTTTGTAATCAAACTTATGCATGTTAACTCAGACCTCTACTCCAGGCACCCTCACTGTCGTGTTATGCTAAAGGAATAACCCTTTTTAAACACACTCCCACTAATGAAGAATTATGCTGTTTACACATCTTTTTCTTAATTATAAAGGCCACAGTGAACATACTTATATAATCTCTTTACTTACATGCTTTAAAGCTACGTTGTCAAGGCTTTTAGTCTTAACATGCTTTCACATTCTTAAAAAACTGAGGGATTCGAAAAGTTTTTGTTTATGTGGGGAAAGTATACCTATATTTATCACATTCAAATTCCTTTTTTTTTTGGAAACAAAGTCTTGCTCTGTCGCCAGGCTCCAGGTTGAAGTGCAGTGGCACAATCTCGGCTCACTGCAATCTCCGCCTCCTGGGTTCAAGCAATTCTCCTGCCTCAGCCTCCCGAGTAGCTGGGACTACAGGTGCGCGACACCACGTCCAGCTAATTTTTGTATTTTTTAGTAGAGATGGGGTTTCACCATGTTGGCCAGGATGATCTCGTGATCCACCTGCCTCGGCCTCCCAAAGTACTGGGATTATAGGCGTGAGCCACCGAGCCTGGCCTCAAATTCAGTTTTTTAAGAATAATCTGTTTACAAACGCCCAACCATTACATGTTAACATCAATATTTTAATGAAAAATGGTATTTCCAAAACAACAAATTCTACTGAGTACAGTGACACTGTTACAAACTTCTCATATTTGTTTCTGCATTCTATTTTTTGGATAGGTTGTTTTCTTTGAACTATATGAAGAAATCTAGCCTCCCACAGATGACTGGTTGAAATATGGAGGACATCATGAGCCTCTGAAAGAGTTCTGGGCATCCCCACAGGTCCTCTGTTCACACTTGGAGAAGTGTTAGTCATTGGGGTACACACAAGCACCTTGGGATCCAAGCACTTTGGGAGTACCCCTGATGAATGGAAGGATATGCAAATTGTCAACTTTGAGATTACAAAATTGCCTTTTTTTTTTTTTTTTTTTTTGTGACATAGTCTCACTCTATCACCCAGGATGAAGTGCAATGGCGTGGTCTTGGCTCACTGCAACTCTGCCTCCCAGATTCAAGAAATTCTCCCGCCTCAGCCTCCTGAGTAGCTGGGACTAAAGGCACGTACCACCCCGCCCAGCTAATTTTTGTATTTTTAGTAGAGACAGGGTTTCACTATGTTGGCCAGGCTGGTCTCGAACTCCTGAACTCATGATCCACACGCCCTGTCCTCCCCAAGTGCTGGGATTACAGGCGTGTGCCACCGAGTCCAGCCTACAAAGTTGCTAAGAAGAATGCACACAGACTCCCAACCACAACATGAGTTCCCATTCCCCAAATCATGGCCAATACCTATTTTCACTCTTTCAAATTTATCAATTTCTCACAATATGGAATGTGATGTGTGATGTGATAATGTTAGGATTTTTTTTTCCATATAAATTTTCAGTGTACAAATAATGCAAATACACTATGAAAAAAATCTAGCCTCTCACGGATAACTGGTTGAAAAATGGAGGACATCATGAGCCTTTGAAAGAGTTCTGGGCATCCTCACAGGTCCTCTGTTCATATTTGGAGAAGTACTAGTCATTGGGGTACACACAAGCACTTTGGGACCCAAGCACTTTGGGAGTACCCCTGATGAATGGAAAGATATGCAACCACAGCATGAGTTCCCATTTACTCAGTAAATTCCACTATTTACTGGGCAGGCTATCTTCTCCACAATGATACAATATACACCATCAATTAGCACACCAGAGTCCACAGAGCTACCGGTTTTTCAGGGTAACTATGCCAATCTATTGGTCTAGCTATCTATTAATGCATATTAACTTTGTAACTCTACACTTCTATAATCAACTTGTTACTCAAGATATTTGAGGATGGTCTAAAATGCTCTCCTTTTGACATCTTCAGATTTTGTTATCAAGATTACATTTGGCTCCTAAAATGACTAAATTGTTAGTACATGACAAAAAGGACAGCCCAGTGTTGTGGGTCATGCTTCTATTCCCAGCACTTTGGGAAACTGATGTGAGAAGACTGTTTTTGAGGTCACGTGTACTAGACCAGCTTGGGCAACAAAGAGACCTCATCTCTACTTTAAAAAAAAAAAAAAAAAAAAAAAAGCTAGCCAGGCATGGTGGCTCAAGCCTGCAGTCCCAGCTACTCTAGAGGCCGAAGCAGGAGGATCGCTTGAGTGTAGCAGTTTGAGGCTGCAGTGAGCTATGATGGAGCTAGAGCCACTGCACTCCACCGTGAGCAACAGAAAGAGATCCTATCCAAAAAAAAAAAAAAACCTGTTCTTTGAAGGCTCGATAAAATAACCTTCAAAATTTCTGGGCATGATACCTTATGAAAGGTTTTACAAAGTCAGTTTTAGAGTTACTGGCTTTTTCAAATTTTTTATTTCTTTTAAAGTCAATTTTGGTCATAAATGTTTCCTTAAAAATTAGCTACACCATCTAGATTTTTAAATATATTTGCACTATTTGTTCATATATCGTTCTTCTATTTAAACCTTTTCCATACCTAGTCGGGAATGGTGACTCACACCTGTAATCCAAGCACTTTAGGATCATCTGAGCCCAGGAGTTTGAGACCATCCTGGGCAACATGGTGAAACTCTTTACAAAAAGTACCAAAAGTTAGCCAGGCATGGTGGTGAACGACCATAGTCCCAGCTACTCAGGAGGCTAAGGTGGGAAGACTGCATTGAGCCCAGGAGGTAGAGGCTGCAGTGAGCTGGGATTATGCCACTGCACTACAACCTAGGCAACAGACTGAGACCCTGTCTTTAAAAAAAAATCTCTTCCATATCTAATGCCCATTTTTGTCATTGTATTATACTTGTGCCTTTTCTTATCTGATCAATCACAGATTTCTGCCATGGACTTGCCTATTTTAATTAGAGGAGGCTTACCAAAGCAGTATGTTACACTGATGTTTCACAAAGATAACAGAAACTCAGTCACTGAAAACTAAATGTTGTAATTCTAGACTGCATCCCATGCCCCCAATCTTTACCTTCTTCATACACCAACTTTGCCTTCTGTCCAGGGGAAGCTGTTTCCTTTGTTTTCTCTGATGCTGTTACCTGGAAAAAGATAAAGTACTGTTCTGAAGCAGAGTGTAGGCATATCCCAAGTATCAAGACCACCAGCATACCCAGCCTTCCCCACTGCAGCCAACTCACCCTCCACCACCATAACGGAGGACCTTCATACAATAAAGAGTACAAAAATCCTTCAAATACAAGAGGGAAAGAATTACTCTGTAAAGCTGAGAAACTCTGAGGTGATCAGAATATCTTTCTGTGCCAAAATTTTAACTGCATAAATATCCTATAACTTACTAACTGTATTAACAACTGAAATATATGGTGAGAAAAAATTTTGAGTAAAAGTTGAAACAGGCACAACTAAGCTTTATTATTGTCAAATCTATAGGCTTTCCAAGTTAAAGACTAGATCCTGATTTACCAATTGCTCACTGAAATAGGAAGCTCTAAGCCAGGCATGGTGGGTCATGCCTGTAATTCCAGCACTTTGGAAGGTCAAGGTGGGAGGAGCCCTTGAACCTAGGAGTTCAAAACCAGCTTGGGCAACGCCATCTCTATGAAAAATTTAAAAATTAGCCAGGTATGGTGGTGCAGTCCTGTAGTCCCAGCTACCTGGAAGGCTAGCATCACTGGAGCAAGACCCTTCTCAAAATGATCCTTATTCCTCTCTCCATTCCTACCACATACAAAAGATTTAGCCCAGAACAATACAATTTACTCACTTGTGTAATGAGAAGAATAAGCTTTCCATGAAGGTGTGAAAGTTTCTGAAAAGTTTTGACTCTGCTTTCCATTAACTGGTAGAGTGTCCCCAGCTGGGGTACCAGGTCAGGCAACTAAAGAAAAAAATGATCATATGATACTATTAACACATTAGAGATGACAAACACACAAATCATGCTCAGCCATGCCTCAGTATTTAGCCACTGCACTACACACATCTGCTTACAAGTACTTCCAGTGACCGTGGCTACTTGCAACACAGCCTAACAACATCACAAATTTTCACAGAAGGCCCTCAATGTCCTAAGAGAAAAAAATAATAATAGTCTTATAAAAAAAGCCAACAACAATGATAAAAGGGCAAGACAGTGAAACTGCAAGGCAAGACAAACTGCAGGGTGGGGCTTCTCTGTACTGATCATATTATTTCAGATAAGGCCAATATCCAAAATAAAGTAGACAGGAAATTAAAAATTCCTCTACCACAGATCTCCAGGCTAAAGGGCTTTCCTCTGAATCTTATCCTCTGGTGCTAGCACATTATCTACCCTAACTGGAAGGCCCCAAAGAGGTAGGGAAACCTTCTCCCAGCTCCCAGAGACCAGCAGAACAAAGTTGACCTTTTGCATTTTAAATATATTTCCTGATAATGAATCCTCTGAAGCATGCTTAAAAAGTCAAAGTAGGACATTCTCTTTTTTGCTCTCAAGTTGCTCTCATTGGAATCTTTTGCATCGAGAATACAGCTGTTATATTTGGAACACAGCACAACTGATAAAGGTCTGGCTCCCCCGGGACCACTGAGGAATATAACAATGGTAATTTGCCCTTCTCATAAAACCTTAATGCCTCCTTGCTCTCTTTGCTTTCAAAGAGATGACCATTTTTAACATTATGAAAGGACACCATGATAGCCATAATTTTTCTATCCTAGATCAACTATAAAAAGCCTACTGGAAAAATGCAAATGACTCTTTTTAAAGGAAGCCACTTTGAAGTCCAAAACAAGGCCTTTCTGTCCCACGGCCTCTGGTTAATTTTCGTCTCATCTCTGGGCTCTAAGAACAATGCTGGCTTCCCCATCTCACTCCCGCTCCTGGGACATTCTTTTACCTGTCGCTGTAGCACTACAGAAAAAGGGAACCGACTCTTTATCTCTGATTAGCCTTTACCTGCACTCCTATTTCTGATACTTTAGTAAATAAGTGTTTCATTCAAATGTCAACTTTAAACAGCAGACACAAAAATCAGTAAAACAAGGTTTAAGGTAACTGCGTTCCAATTTATCCCCTCCCTTTTATGTGTCCCTGTTCAGACTATGAGCTCCAAGAAGATGGGGACCAGAGTGTTTTGTACATTGCTGAATCCCTGTGCCCAGCACAGCCCTTGGCTTAGAGAAAGCACTTAAAAATATCTGCAAAGGAAGGAAGAAATGAAGAAAAAGAGTGAGGAAAAACATGGTTTCCTCGATAACTGTTATGGGCTGTGGGGCCCTCCCTATATCATTCTTTGGTTGTTCTGCCATGACCTTGAATATTACACCACAACTACTCAGATAGTTATACCTCAGAGGTGAATCCAGAAAAGATTTCACTACAAGGCCTCCTGGGTCTCTCTCCTCACTTCTAGGTAAATAACTCAGGCCACATTAGTGTTGCCTCATTTGCCAGCCAGACTCCTAAGCCTCTATATCTGCTGGGATCATTCCATGCAATTGCAGCGCCCCTCGGCCAACCCTCTCACCAGTGCTCCCAGTTCACCTCCCAAGACTCCTGCAGGCTGGGAGACCCAGGATCCACCCATACTGTTGTTTGTCTCGTCCCCATTCCAGCATCTTAGCGAGTTCTCCCCAGACACACAAAGAACAAACTGCTGACCTCAAAGCAGATTAATCAAGTTTCCCTAATTCAAGCCACTGCAGGCAAAGGAGCCAGAGACAGAGTACAAGGGACTGTGACAAGGCAGGAGTTGGGTGAGACTGTGTTCAGAAGAGCTACAGTTGAAAGGACAATTAAGGATTTTTTTCAACCACCCACTAAAAACTGAAAACTTAATGTAAAGCACTAGATAAAGAAAAAAAAATTGATTACTTCTATTTCCAGCTTAAAATATAACTGATGTAATGATGTGGCAAATAACCCAATTCATATTATGAATGAATTTTTTTTTCCTGGTATTGCTTTCCCTCTTCTATTTGCATAGGTAATCAACAGCTGACAGTAGCATCAGCAAACTGTCAGGTAGTAAATATTTATTTATGTTCTTGTTACCATTAACTACATTTGATCCTCCTGGGGCAAAGCAGGACAGACATGTTAAGCATATATAAAAACAATTAAAAGCTGCCAAGTATATTAACAGAGAGAGTAAGAATACATAAAATATAAAAGACAATTTTTGCTAAGCATGTTTTTTATAGAGAGAGAGGGAAAAAAACCATCTAAATGCTAGTATGCCATTATATAACTTTTCTGCTTTCTGTATTTGTAAATATCTCTATACAATGTATGTTACATTTTAAATCGGGGGGAACCAGGGAGTGGAGACCAATTTACAAAAGGCCACAACAGCAACATGATGAAAGGGCTCACATCACTGCACCTGGGGTAAAACAAAATCTCTAAAGGAAGCATCTAACAGCTGAAGGACAGATGGGGATCAGATGGTTTTATTCAGCCAAAGATTATAATCCTTATCGAAGCCAAACTATTCATACTTAGCAACTGTAGCTGAAAAAGACTCACCGTGGACAGGTATGATGCATGAACTGTTAATACACATTTCAGCCACTGAACCATTAGCACAGCACTGGAAAAAAAAATCCAAGTAAGCTAATGTTCACAAATTCAAAAGTAAATACAACAGAGCTATTAGAAAGACACAGACATACAAGTGAAGATCTACAAATGTCTGTAATAAATAAGTCACTGTGTATATCACAGTCCGTTTTTTCTTTCAGATTATCTGAGATCCGTGTCATGGATCTTGGTCAGAGATTGGAGGCCACATCAGAGAACAGGACAAAACCCCTTCCTCTAAAACAGTTCAAGAATAAAATCCAAGCTTGGGCAGTAGTCTTCATCCAAACTGAGTTCGAACGATTTTGCATTTTATGTTAATAAAAAACATAAAAATCTATTCTGTCAAGAATAGCAAAGTCCTCTATTAACATTAAAAGGCAAATATAGACCAAAAATGTGCAAAAACAGTCATAATGAGTTAGTTTTCCTCTTTTGTGAGCTCAGAAGGCTAATTGAGCATATGAGAAAAAAAATTTTTTTAAAGAAAAACTACATATTTTACTATCTAGATACTAATAATAATATACTATAAGCTTAGGATCTTTAAGATGTCATCTTATTTAAATGATCAGATTATCAAGAAAAAGGACACAGAATTTAGTCTTTTAGCTAAAATATATTTTTACTAAATATATTTTTACTAAATCAGAAGTTCAGCAGGTATTATAAGCGGCAACTTTACAATATCAACACTAAGTTATTAAATAAAATAAGACTAATCATTTTAATGACCTGCTAATAAAGCTAAAATATCTATTTAGGAGTTTACCAAAAGAAAACTATTAAATGCTAAGAATAATTCAACTTAAAATAAGGGAGGTGAGGGGGCTAATATTTGACACTTAAAGAGTTTTATTAGTTGGAAATCAGAACAACCTAATATTTAATTTCATACTGTCAGACAACACTATTTATAAGTCACCTAAACATCTTACCTATTAGGATGTCCTTGTAGCCTCTTTGTAAGCTAAGGGAGAGAAAAACACTATTAACAACAGCACTTCAGAGGCAGCCAACATCTGCCAATTCCTATGATATAATGACAATACGAAGAAATTATTATTCTAATAAATAGTCTATTTTAAACCAACATAATATAGTCTATGAATAGATTCCCATAATCAGAGTAATTAGCTGATAAAATCTAGAATAGGACTTATATCAACGAATGTCCAGAACAGGCAAATCCATAGACAAAACACAGCTTAGTGACTGCCAGGAACTGGGGAGAAGGGAGAATGAGACTGAATACTAAGAGATACAGGATTTCTTTTTGGGGTGACAATTGCACAACTTGTAAACATACTAAAAACCACTAAAATGTATACTTTATGAGTTAAATTTATGCTATGTAAATTATATATTTTTTAATACAAAGAAAAAGAAGGCTAGGCAAATTTTAAAGTAGATAGTACTACAAAAACATATGACCAGCCTTTTCTATACATGACACTGTTTGTTAAGTACAGAGGTTTCCCCTACCAGTCACGGTATAACAGCCCACACTGCTAATACTAAAACTATTCTTGCAAAATACTTCATCAGCATGTTAGACAAATGTAATCCAAGTTTAATTTCTAATTACAAAGAACACACTTTATTTTTTAGGCCTAACTTTTTACAATTTATATCCACTCTTATAGGCCAAGTTTCAGTGAAATTATGTATACTTTTAAAAAAAAAAAAAAAAGAGTATAGTGGCTATTTAGAGGTATAATCACAGCACATTACAGTCTTGAACTCCTAGGCTCAAGCAGTCCTCCCACCACCAATTCCATATTGCCAGTCACAGAGATTAACAACCCATCCGCTATTCAAAAAACAACATATAAAAAATGGTTTCAATGTTAGGTTAAGGTACCTCACAGGACATAATGGGAAAAACAAAAATGAGAACTTGGGAGGTTTATGTTGGGGTGTTTACAAGAATCAATCCCATGTAGATGACATCCTGTATATACAGCATTCTGTGGTTCACTTTAAAGTTCCAAATACCTCCAGGTAAACAGACACACCACAGCCATTAGTGGAATAAAGGTAAAAATGCCAATGACATTTCCTTTCATTGCCCAGGAATTAATCAATTTCGCTTTTTCTATCCAAAGTACTTTCCTCCATCCATTATTCACTCTAAACGCCACGTGTTCTTACGTATTACAAATCCATTTCTCTAACTACTAAATTTTCCATTTAACTCATGGCATTAGGACACTAAAATGAAAAAAACAGTCAGTTACCTCTTGCAACAATGGAATAACAGTATGCAGGGGCATCCTTAATACAGTCTTCTTTATAAGGTTTAAATTCCTAGTTTGAAGTACTTTCTGTGAGAAAATAAAAAAATTATTAAGATGAGCATACTCACAAGCCAAAGACACTACAGAAAAAAAAAAGTCTGTAAAAATGAATTATTTAAATCATTTAAGAAGGAGGCAATAATCTATAAACTAAATCTAGCAAAAGTAAAGGTTGGCGGGACTGAATGAAGTATGTTATATTTCGTCTTGTGGAAACTAAACAAGCACAGTCTTTGGGTATCAGTAAATTTACTTCATTAATAAAGTAATTTTACTTCTTTGTGTTTTATTAAAACATCTCTAGACATTTGAATACAGACATAAGCCACTTTAGAGATGTTCCCAAACCTGTATCTTATGAAATCCGAGCTGTATCCAACCCAGAATGAGCAAAACATAGTAAAATTACTTAGAAAGAAATAAATCTTTTTAAATTAGGTATCAACTTTTGGGTAAAATGTTACGCCAATCAAAAGATGACACGATGAGAGCTTGAATCAAAAGCCATTAAGGGTATATCTATGGTAGAGGTCCAGTCTCCATCCTGGGTTACAGCAAAGGATACAGAGCAGATCAGTTCTGGTCCTGCCCCTTAGAAGCACACGAGGGGCAGTTCGTTCAACTTCTTCAGGCCCCACATGCTTTACAGAAGTAGAAGGTGAAAATTAGGGTCCTTTCAAAAGGGTTTAGTTCCAGAGAGTCTTTCTAATGGTGTATGTATTTTTTGATGATGGTTGTTGCTATAAATATCATGCTCAGAATAGAAACAGCAGTGGCACCAAAAGGGAAAAATATGGAAAGTCAATTTCCAACCTACTAACTTATTTATTTGAAACAGGGGCCTCATTGTACTGCCTGGGCTGGAATACAGTGACATGATCACAGCTCACTGCAGCTTCGACTTCCTGGGCTCAGGTAATCTCTTACCTGGGCATCCTGAGGAGCTGGGACTACTCCACTGAGTAGCTGGGCACACCACCATGCCTGGCTAGTTTTTTAATTTTTATGTTGTAGAGAGGGGGTTTTACTAGGTTGCCAAGGCTGATCTCAAACTCCTGGGGCTCAAGCAAAGGTTCCTCCTCAGCCTCCCAAAAACAAGGAATACAGGCATGAGCCACTATGCCTGGTTTCCAACCTATTTTAACAGTTCCTAAAATATTTTTTCAGAATTCCGTATGGATTGAATTTGCTTGTGAAGCTACCTTTACACTAAGCCCTTCTAAATCCATCAAGTTCTGTCTAAAAACTATTACTGACATAATTATTTATTTTGTTTCTTATGCAAAAGAAATAAAACATTTTATATATCATTACTAAAGAACTGAGGGATAGACAATACTGATTTAATAATCTTAACCTAAACTTTCATTTTCAAATAGCTAGAATACAAGATTCAAAACAAACTATGCTGCTATTAACTTTAACAATAATCCAGGAGGTGCTGGATGATACTAAATACTACTTAACTCATCTCTTCATTATAAATACCAGCACAAAGTTCCAATATTGAGAGGCCATAGGAAACATTCTGCATGAACTAGTTTACAAATTATCTTTTGGTACACAACATGCTTTTGTAAAGGTCTCCAATTTTCACAAGACATTCACCCAAATCACCAGGCTTCACTGTCTTAAATGGCCAAATAGAGTGGCAGCGCATCAGGTCAATGAATACAACCCTGAACAATGCTGAACTTGTTCTCCATTACATATACCAAAAACTTATTTAAGAAACGAAAGGACTGAAACATAATAGAAGACTAAAAGATAGGAGGTTTGTGAAATTCACTAATGCTCTAAATAGAGAATGATCGTGTAATTTGTTGTTCTGTGAATGGAAGGAGTCACTATTAATTACACCAAGATGAGAGGTATAAACCAGAACTGTTGCAGACAAAACAGTATGGCCTAGCTATTCAGAAGTTATTCCAAACTGTAGGGCAGAAGAATTTTTAACAAGCTATTGAATACTTCCATGTCTATCAAAGACAAAGGCTCTAGAGCAATACTTTTCTAATTTAAAATAAGCAAATAAAAATACATTATTCCAAACTAAGTTAAATGATAATAAACAGAGTCAGCCTCATTAACTCCCGCAAGGATGTATGTAAAGAAACAACCCTATAAGCCATAGTTATAACCACAAAGAAGGTGGTGCTGAAGACAAGATTTTTCTTTTACAATTTTACTGCAGTACAAATGAAGCATAATAAACAGCACATATTTAAAGTGCACTGCTTGATCAGTGTGACATACTCTTTACCCATGAAACAAACACTATGATCAAAATAAACACTGTATCACCCTCAGGTCTCCTTGGGTCCCTTCCCTTTATAATGTATCCCTCCTTCCACTCCCATCCCCAGGTAGCTACTTAACTATATATTGGTCTGCTTTTCTAAAATTTTTATATAAATAGGAATTTATATTATTTTTTGCCTGGCTTCTTTCTCACAGCCTTAGTTCGAGATTCATGCATACCACTGGTCTATTAGTAATACATTCCTCATATTGCTACATAAACAATTTGTTTCTCCATTTACATGTTAAGGGACATTGTTCTTTCCAGTTTGGGGCCAATACAAAGAACATTCATGAACAAGTCTTTGTATGAACATATGTGTGCTATTCTCTTGGCAAATATCTAGCAGCAGAATGGCTGCATCATACGGTAGATTTATCCTCAATTTTTAATAAACTAATTGTTTTTCAAAGTAGTTATACCTTTTACATTCCTGCCAGCAACACAGAATTTCAGCTGCTCTACATCCTCACCAAAAGATGGTATCATTGTCTTTTTCATTTTTATCATCCTACAAGGGGTATGTAAGCTTCATCTCACTGTGGTTCTAATTTGCCTTTCTCTGATAATTAATAATGCATAATACCTTTACAGGTGCTTACTGGCCATTTGAATTCTCCTGTAAAGTGTGTTCAAACCTTTACCAATTGCTTCTGAGTCCAGATACAAATCCTCAGTCTATCATGAGTTGCTAATATTTTGTTACCAGCTCGCAGCTTTTTTAATACTCCTAACACTGTTTTTCCAAGAACATTCTAATAACTTTGATGAGGTTCAAATAACCAATTTTTTTCTTTAACATTTCATGCATTTTGTGATATACCTAAGAATCTTTCTCCACTCCTGTTTTGTTCACAAATATTTTCTCCTAGAAGTCTTGTAGTTTTAGGTTTTACAGTCAAGTCTACGGTCTGTTTTACATTGATTTTTGTGTAAGGTGAGATAAAACTGAGATCCATTTTTTTGCAATTGTATGTGGTCTATTTCTGGACTGTTTTGGCCCCATATCTATTTTTTCACCAATAACAAACTATCTTGACTACTATAGCTTTATTTTGAAATCAACTGGGTGATTCCTCCAACTTGCTCTTTATTTTACCATTTCTTTGGATATTCTATGTCATTTGCATTTCCACATAACTTTTAGGATCAGTCTGTCAATTTCTATGAAGGTGGCTGACAGAGACTGCTGGAATTTTAATTGAGAATGGATTAAATACGTACATTAATTTGGGAAGAACTCCCAACTCTTAAAATACTGGATATTCTAACCCATGAACAGGGCCTAGATCTTTATTTACTTAGTTGTTTGTTAACTTCTCCATTATAGTTTGCAATGTAGCGACAGTTACGTGTTTTAGATACAGTCGTTTTTGGTACTACTAGGTATTTTTTGGTACTACTATAAATGGAACTTTTAAAAAATATTTAACTTAAATACTTTTTTAAATATTTAAAAATATTTAACTTAAGTATTTTTTAAAATATTTAAACATATATATCCTGTGGGTGCCATGAATTATGTAAATAACTATGCTTCTCTTTTGGCAGAAGCTACAGGCTAATTCACTGAGTTACATTTCCACCTTCCAAATGCCATTCATTTTAATATCAGGTTTTCTATGACAGACAGTATTAACCTCTTAAAAGCTCCTCTGTCGTATCCCTGTCATTGTTCCTCTTCTTTTTTTGTTCCTATTTTTAATATCCTGCTAACTATGTATCCTCATAAGGCAGCTTTGGGGAAGGGGGAAAACTTTTTTAAAAGGAAAAATGTTACTCCCTCTTTCTTTTTAGAGTACAGAATGTATAAATGCATGATCTGCTAGGTAATATACTATGGGAACATCCATTCTTTTCTTTTTTTAAAAAAGAGTTCGCTTGGCTGGGAGCGGTGGAACTCACGCCTGTAATCCCAGCACTCTGGGAGGCTGAGGGAGACAGATCACCTGAGATCAGGAGTTCGAGACCATCCTGGCAAACACGCTGAAGCCCCGTCTCTACTAAAAATACAAAATTAGCTGGGCATGGTGGCGCATGCCTGTAAGCCCAGCTACTCGGGAGGCTGAGGCAGGAGAATAGCTTGAACCTGGGAGGTGGAGGTTGCAGTGAGCCGAGAGTGTGCCACTGCACTACAGCCTGGGCAACAGAGTGAGACTCCTGTCTCAAAAAAAAAAAAAAAAATTAGTCAGGTGTGGTGGCACATACCCATTATCTCAGCTATTCAGGGGGCCAAGGCAGGAGAATTGCTTGAACCTTGGAGGCAGAGGTTGCAGTGAGCTGAGAACACACCACTGCACTCCAGCTTGGGCGACAAGAGCAAAACTCCATCTCAAATACAGATATACTCACATACATACATAGAATAAAATTTTTAAAAGGGTTATTTTATGCCAGCACTTTGTGAGGTTGAAGCAGGAGGATTACTTGAGAACAAGACTTTGAAATCAACCTGAGCAACACAGCAGACCCTGTCTCTACCAAAAAAATTTTTTTAAATTAGCTGGCTGTGGTGATGCATGCCTGCAGTCCCAGCTACTTGGGAGGCTGAGGTGGGAGGATCACTTGAGCCCAGGAGTTCACGCAGTGAGTTACAATTGCACCACTGCCCTTCCAGTCTGGGTGACAGAGTGAGACTCTGTCTCATTAAAAAAAAAAAAAAAGGGGGGGGGGTGCATGTGTATATGATCTTTACTAACTTTTCAAGCACACAATTTTTCATCATTCAACCACTTCTCTATTATTTCTACCTAAGTAATCTATACCATTTAAAAAGTGTTTTCATAAACAGCATTTTATTTTTCCTTTCAACAACCTCTGACACCTAATGAAAATTACACATTAACATCTTTGAAATGTTCTTGCCAAAAAGATTTTAAATTGAATCTCTTCTAGCTTATAGATCTAACCAGGTCTAGAGCTAGATCTTCAAGCTTCTAGATCTCACCTATATAGAGAACAGGATGGACAAACCACTGTGTTCAATGATACAATGATGCAGTATACAAAATCCTGAACATGGAACTCTCTACTGGGCAAATAACCTAACTTCTCCAAAAAACTAAACCACAAAAGGCAGAAGGGGCATACCAACTAAACATAGTGTAGACTCTGTTGGAATCTTGTTTTAAAGAAAGCAAAAATAAAAACAAAAGTATGAGACAATCAGAGAAATACAAACACTAACGATATTTGATAATTTTTTTTAAATTACTTTTTTTTAGGTGCAACAATGTATTATGGTTATTTTTTAAAAGGATGTTTCAAGTTGAACAGGGGCTTATTTATGGATAAAATGATAGGTGATCATTTGAGATTTGCTTCACCATAACTTGGGGAGACAAGTGTGACTATAAACAAATCAACAGTTGACTGGCTAGTATTGATAATTTTTGGAACTAGGTAATGAGTTCTTGATGGTCCACTGTACTATCCTAAATGTTTTGAAATGTGTCTTAATAAGAAAAGAAGCCAGGCATGGTGACTCACACCTGTAATCCCAGCACTCTGGGAGGCTGAGGCAGGCAGATCATGAGGTCAAGAGATCGAGATCATCCTGGTCAACATGGTGAAACCCTGTCTCTACTAAAAATACAAAAATTAGCTGGGCATGGTGGTGCATGCCTGTAGTCCCAGCTACTCAGGAGGCTGAGGCAAGAGAATCACTTGAAGCCAAGAGACAGAGACTGCAGTGAGCCGAGATCAGGCCATTGCACTCCAGCCTTGCAACAGAATGAGACTCCATCGCAAAAAAAGAAAAAGTAGAAAAAATTGGTACCTGATTCATTTGTACCTACTGGGCAATGAGTACAGTTAAGTTATATTACATTTCAAAAACACTGTCAATTGTTTCCTACAGCTTCTTTTTCACCAAATCTTCACCCAGGTTTCTATGCCATGGTAAACTAAAATCCACCCCCAAAATACATACATTCACAAACTATTTTACAAGTAATTTTAGGGCCAGGCATGGTGGCTCATGCCTGTAATCCCAGCACTTTGGGAGGCCAAAGCAGGCAGGGTCAGGGTATCGAGACCATCCTGGCTAACACAGTGAAACCTGGTCTCTACCTAAAAAAAAAAAAATTAGCTGGGCATGGTGGCACGCGCCTGTAGTCCCAACTACTCTGGAGGATAAGGTAGGACAATCACTTGAACCAGGGAGGATGCAGTGAGCCAAGATTGCACCACTGCACTCCAGCCTAGGAGACAGAGCAAGACTTCATCTCAAAAAAAAAAAAAGTAATTTTAGGATCAATGTATCCAAAAAAAATGGATCAAATAAAATCAGAGACACTATTCATGGGTTACGAATTAAAGTCACACTGACACTCAATGAAATCATAACTGCTATAAGTCATTAAGAATAAATGCATTAGCAAATGTGAATTGCTTTAATCTGATCAGGCAGTGCTTAAATCCAACTGTTTTTCACTTAAATTTTCTAGACAGAATGCTGTCAAACTGCAGAATTTAAGAGAATCAAACTGGGTAACTTCATATAAGCAGTCACCAACTTACACAGAAATCATAAATGGCTCCCTTTAAACAAAGTTTCCAGTACTTTTACCTCTACATACTTTATAACATCACCCCCAACCCTCTTAATTTTCCCCCAAGCCTCCTACCCATTGCCAAGGTTCCACCTCACTGCCCCCTCTCACGGCCAGGGGGAAATAAGTTTCTGGAATCCAGAGTAAAAACTCAGGAACGCATTTTCCTACAGAAAAAAATATAAATTGTGATCTAGAATGCTGATTACTATCGTTCAGCTACACTATGTTTATAAAGGCTTTTGTGAACTAAAGCCTAAGAACCTAATAATACAGAACAATATTTCTATGAGAAAATGCATTCCAGGTTCAAAATAATTCAATGCAATCCCTTTGTAGATTGGTGACTGCCTGTATAATGCCACCAAGTGATACACATTTTACTAAACTCACATTAAATTCCAAATGGCTCTGTAGCATGATGGCTCTACAGCCGTGAACGTGCTATGTCAATCATTTTCTAAGAAATATTAACCATATTAATTTAGTTAAAAATTGCTGTAATACTTACATTTAGCATTTCAAAATCGTTACTTTCTAAGCCCTGGGTAAGAAGAACTGGAAAGCTATTCATCTGGAGGTCTTCCTTTCCTTTTTTGTGTGTGTCTATATCCATTGCTCCCAGGCGTTCTTCAATGCTAACCTACATAACAGAAAGAATTTGTTAACGTGTTACAAGACTTAAAGCAGTCTGGAGGAAAAAAATATATATATTTACACCTCAACCCTGGAAAATACTAATATGCTCATTCTCATTCCAAGAGAACCTCATTACCATAACGCCAATGTTGGAGACAGGTGAGACATCTCCAATCCAAGCTTCCAGATTCTAGTGAAAAAAACAACTGCCCAAGAAGCACATGGTTTAAAAATGTTAATGCATAAAAAGTCTTGTATATGAAAATTCAGAAAGCGCAAGGACCTGGCGTCTGAGTCTAAAACACAAGAAAAGACCTATTCTCAGAGAAGCTTGCCCCACTATAACAATCCCTTGATATCACCCTCAGATCTGCAGGAAGAAACAAGATATTATTATTAAAGGGTATAAAGACTGTTACAGTCCCAAAACAACTTGTAAAATGTCTTCCTATTTTTATTAGTGAGCTCCAAATGATGATGTATTAGCTAGAATATGCTATACTACAACTAAGTGTCCTTGATAAAATACTTCAAATTTACGTGTAAATAAACATGATGCAATATGCTATACAAAAACTCAATCGTGGTCTGTGTGTGGTGGCTCTCGCCTGTAATCTCAGCACTATGCAAGGCTGAGGCAGGCGAATCACTTGAGCCCTGGTGTTCGATAAACAGCCTGGACGACATGGCAAAACCCTGTCTCTACAAAAAAAATTAGCTGGGCATAGTGGCATGCATCTGTGGTTCCAGCTACTTGAGAGGCTGAGGTGGGACGATCACTTGAGCCCAGGAGGTGGAGGTTGTAGTGAGCCAAGATCAAACCACTGCACCCCAGTCTGGGTGACAGAATGAGACCCTGTCTCCAACATGAAATAAAAGCAACAACAATAACAAAAAAAACCACCCTCAATTGTACAGAACTGATCCCTGATTAAAGCAACTCTAACATGTTCTGTCAGCCCCTTGGTAACTAAGTCAAAAAGAAGTTTGTTCTATGACTAACAAAGCAAACAGATGTGCTTGGTTTATCCTAACACAAAACATTAAAAAGGACATGGAGAAATTAAAAAGTTGAATCTAGGCCAAGCCAAAGAAAGTGGTACTTTATTTAAAGCCAGCTGAGGAATAACTTTTATGAACATGTTATGAACATGTTTTATGAAGCTATGTTATCCCCACCCCATCACCCAATAAACACCTTTAAAATCAGCTAAATTAGCCTTCAAAAGTGGACAAAGAATAAAAAATTAAAGTAAAATCAGCTAAAGAACCATAGTATTTCTGTAAGAATAAAACAGTTAAAAATTCCAGATTCCTTATGTAAGAGGGAAGAATGTGGACAAAAAAATAAAAACTCTGCACAGATATGTACAGTAACCACAAAGAATTTGGAGTTTGAGAAAAAAATGAAGATCATAAACACTTATGCAGTTATAATGACTATCACTTTTAGAGACCAACTGGCACTAAGCTAGCCAGGACTGCTCAGACAGCCAAGAGAAAAGAGGCATCACTGAACTCAGCAACGTGCGAAACCCAATGACAGTCATCACAGCAAGTCCAGGCTTGACTTATTCAATTTTATGTTCCCCAGCTAACTACTAACTAGTGGCCAAAACAGCACTCTCTTTAGTCACTAAAGGTTCTGTCTTCTCCGTTAAACAGAGCCCAAAGGAGACAATCTAGAATTTTGAAAACTATGATGGTGAAGATAAAAGAGAGCATAAGAGCAGAAATCTCAGTAAATTTCTAAAGCTTTACCTTTGGCTCTATCCAAGACACTTGATAGAATCTCCCAGTAATTTTAAATCACAAACTCAAATACACAGTCAGAGTGGCTGCATTACCTCATTTCCCCCTGATTTCCTCTTGCTCTCTACTTGCTCGGTTTGTGGAGGAGCAGGCTTGATAGCTGCATGATGACCAGGAATCCCAGGCACCAGAACTTTTGCTTCAGAATTCATCACTGGTGTCCTCACCTATTCAACAGGTATAGCCAGAGCATGAAAAAGGAAATCATATCTTAGTCCTTATGTATTCTCAATGAGAAAACAGATTTTAAAGGGCTCTTCTATTGGAAAAATGCAATATAACTAATTTAATATGATATGATTTAAAGATATATTGTTAATTGAATATTGAAGATATTTTTTAAGTGACAATCTGGAAGACTGAATTTAAAGCTTACAATACAGCTGGGCATGGTGGCTCACGCCTATAATCCAAGCACTTTGGAGGCCGAGGGTGGATCACCAGAGGTCGGGAGTTCAAGACCAGCCTGACCAACATGGTGAAACCTTGTCTTTAAAAACAAAAATAAATAAATATAATAAAGCTTACAATACTATGTAAGAAGAGTAAAACCCAACTGGTCTGATGGCAGTGGGTTATCAAAACTTATTAATATTTAGTATCACTAACATTGGCATACAAGCCCCCACTACTAAATCTGACTGGCTTAATAAAAAAAAAAAAGAAACAAAATCTACAGATTACATAAGGACACAATGGTTTCTAAAAATTTAAAAGTTACACATTTTATAACCACCTCTAGAATTCAAGCTTTGCCAGAAATGCTCAGACAGCCAAGAGAAAGGTGTCATCTCTGAAACTCAGCCAGCAGCGAAACCATATGGATGTCATCATAGCACGTCTTGGCTTTCCCTGTCTCACTGAACCACGGAACACGGTATCTACATGTAGACACCAAGTGATATGCAAAACAGAGCACCATGATGCTCCTCCTATGCTTCTGTGGTATTAAATTCTAGCCCCATGATGGTTTTATCAAACCCTGAAATACAGCATTCCCCTCAGCAAAGTGATGCTCTTTTAAGTACTGAGACTGATAAAACCCATCAGTTGATAAATCTGATACTGATATTTATTCCTACATTCTTCCTGGCCCTGATGATGATGCATGGTGGGCAGGGAAGAACCACATCCAAGATCTTCAAATGCTAATCTTCTATTCACTTAACAAACCAGGAGTACAATCTTGACATCTAAAACCATAATCCCACAAAATTTATAAGAAAAGAGAATAAAGATATTAAAGAATAAATAAACTCAGTTTAATCATAATACTATGTATCAATTCAATTCACCCCAATTCACCCAAAGAAATATTATTTTTCTTAAAACTTCAAATTTTTAATGTGCTCACCTTGGTTATAGCTGTTTCTACTTTGGGGGCCCAGCAGTTTGAAATATCTCTTACTAAACACATATGAGGTTCTCTGGAGTTTAAAGCCTGAGAATATATTTTTTTAAAGGAGGAGACCAAAGGAAAAAAAAGCGTCAAACAAAGCAACTGGGAATAAGAACAAAATGAAAACTAAATGACTACTTGTGTATTTTTATAAATATTAAAAAGTAAGGAAGCTTTCCACACTCAACTGTTAACCATGAGCACCACTCAGACTGTGGCAGTTAAGAAAAAGGGTAACTCTAAAGACATCAGGTGCCAAGGTTTACCTTACTCAGTTATGAACTGCTCGAATTTTTCGCATTTATTGTTTTTAAAGGTCAACAGAATTTTTAAATGTAATAGGTTTTAAAGAAAGCATATCAGTTCATCATCCTTTTAAGAAATGGTCTCTGCTCAAAATAGTAAATGGTTCTACACTGAACTCTCCCACTGTCCTTTCCGTAAGCAAGTCAAAGATCGCACTGCTGATTCACAAAACACATCTGTATGTCCTGACATGATATTAAATGGGATCGGGGAGTCAGATATATAGCAAACTACATATGTACCAATAAAGGTTTAAAGTGATACATAATTCTATATGCCCATGTAATTAATCCATACTGGGAAAGATGCAAAACAAATAGTCAACAATGGCTGCAACCAGAGAGATGGAATTCCGTTATGGCAAGGAGCCATGCAGCTTAACACTTTTCTTTTTTGTTTTTATTAAGCCATATGCACGTATGCTTGTGTAGGCATGTAATATTCTACTCATAGTCTTGCTGAGGACCATATTAAGTAGAAGTATTTTAATGCAAGCTTAAGAAATAACCTATTTATTGTACGTGCTTGCAATAACTCCAAGTTTTCACAGAAGCATCTGTAGTGAACACTGTTAAATCACTGCACTGCCCATTACATTTCCACTTAGAAAATCCAATGAGTGCTAATACTGAGACCTTTTTATTAAGATTTACATTTTGTGTAACTAAGCAAAATTCAACATAAGTCATACCTGTACTGACCAACTGGTAAGACACTAGGAACTTACTAGGAGCACATTTCAAGTGCTCATGTGTCTACTAAGCACTTGTAACGTGGCTAGTCCAAACTGAGATTTGCTGCAAGTGCGAAACACACACCAGATTTTTAAAACACAGTACCAAGGGAGAGGGCTGAGATAAATAACTCAAACAACGCTTTATACTAACCAGGTGTTAAAATACACTGGATATACAGCTCTCACAAATTAAACCACTCCATAAAAAATCCTTTAATTTAAAAAGAATACATTATTTATCTTAAAAACCAATCACTCTCTTCTGTGGACATAGGGATGCTATATTGCTTTACTCCAGAGTAGCAGCTACGTACCACTTGCTCAATAGTAGGCTGAAACCAACTGCCATATACAAGCAACAATGACATTTTGTCTGAGCAAAAACCAGCAGCTAGAATAGGGATGGGTTTTGGTGTTGATTTCTTGCCTTTCCCAGGTGTTGCTATCTGAATTGTGCAGTTTGAAGTCAAAGGCTTTTTGCAGTACCTGGAAATGGAGAGGGGGAAATGAGATTAGAGAATTTGAAAAAATGTTTCACACTAACTCTGTGGAACTGACATGAAGTCATGAAATGTGACCCTCCTGTAGCCTCTACACTGCCATCAGGAATCACCTGTGTCTCTGGAGCATGAGTACTCCCTTTCAAGACCTCACCTTCCTCACCACCAAAATCAGCCTTGAGATCTACTTGCCCCTGTGTCTCATTTTTTCAGGATCCACGAAGAAGCCCCAAGCTGTCAAACGTTCTGTCGCCACCCTGTACTTCAGGTCTTATGTTGTTCTGTCCACGCCCTGCTCCAGTCAGTCCAGTCCAATTGCTCCCAACCCCCAGAAGCCGCAGCAAGCCTCTGGACTGTAGTTCCAGCAGCAAAATTATGTCCTCAATGGCTTGTCTAGGGGCTCTCTTCACATTCTTCCTCTACCCTGGTTTGGCCCTGCAGCACTCCCAACTTGTACCTGTTTTCTCTCCCACACTCTTTGTGTCAGGGGCCTTGGACATGATTTAAATGAGTTCCTTGTTCTTCACTGACACTTCAAGACAAAAATCTCTCCCTCTTTCGTCCCTAAACTCTTTGAAATTGTTGACACCAGATCCCAGCTACCCCTCCCTCCTGCCGCCATCCAATGATCTCTGGTTCATTTCTCCACATTTCTTAAAGATTTCAGTGGCTTGCGATTATTCCTTCTAACATTACTCCAAATGAATTCCTTTCTTAGTGGTTTTCACACCCAGTGTCCAGGTTGATGGGTTGATGGGCACTTCTGACACACTCATCTGTCAACTCCTTTCTCAAACAAACATGCCCCTCACTGTATTTCAGCCACAAACTCCTAACGCCCTACACATCTTATTACCCCTTCTTCTCCAAAATACACATCCCGCATAATATCCCAGGTATAAGCATCTCATAATCCCTATCTTTCCAACTTACTCTTCCTATCATCCCAACTCCACAATTATCTCTAGACCCAAGTTTTAGAGTTTCTGCTTTAGGCTTTTCCCCTCTATACAGTCTATTCTCAAGGGAATGACTGTCTTAAAACTTAGGTCAAAGCTCATCAAATCCTCTGCTTGAAATCCTTCGATGGCTTGCCACTGCCCAGGGAGAGATGGCCAAGTCCTCACTGTGGCCCACTAATTTGGGCCCCACTTCTTCTGAGTCTCAATTGTACACTCCAGGTACATACATCATTCTATAAATAAAAGCTTCAAGAGTTACACACTAAAATGTAAACAGTTATCTACAGGAGCAGAACTCAATAGAGGGAGACTCAGGTTTTAAAATCAAGTGTCTGGGCATCCTGGGTGTTTTAAAATGAGAAGACTTTTTACATAATCTGTTTATATTTAAATAAATTCCTATAATGGTATTTTAAAAGAAGGATATCAACTGACAACAAATGGTTAAAACCATTTTAAAGCTTAACAAAATTGTGTGCATAATGAGTCTCAAACCATGTTTTCAGTATACAAGGTTTGGCAAATTTTCTGAAGAGGGCAAAATAATAAATACTTCAGGTTCTTCAGACCACATATGGTCTCCACTGAATGCAGCCTGCAGGCCAGTTTGCCAACTCCTGATCTACAACCACTATACAACCTAACAACACTCCCCTCTGTCTAAGAAAATAGCAGCACTGGCAAGGGGAAGTAAAGTACCCTCAAAGGCAAATAAAACATCATCCAAGTTCACAAGTGAATCTCTCTAACTGAGCCACTTTCTTCTGAAATTTATCATTACAACTACCAACGCTGCCAGGACTGGTGGCTCGCTCACACCTGTAATCCCAGCACTCTGGGAGGCTGAGGTGGGCAGATCACGAGGTCACGAGTTCGAGACCAGCTTGGCCAATATGGTGACACCCCATCTCTACTAATAATACAAAAAAAAAAAAATCAGCTGGGCATGATGGCGCACACCTGTAGTCCCAGCTACTTGGGAGGCTGAGACAGAAGAATCACTTGAACCCAGGAGGCAGAGATTGCAGTGAGCTGAGATCGCACCACTGCATTCCAGCCTGGATGACAGAGTAAGACTCCACCTCAAAAAAAAAAAAAAAAAAACCTACCAACATTTACTGAGGATACGTCATAAAAAGCCGCTCTCCTAATCACAAATATATAAATAAATCTGATACTCAGCTTTAACTGGGAATGTATGTAGTCATGTGGATAAAGAAAAATGCTATCAAAACAGTCTAACTGAACAGTAATATCATGCAAAGAATAACCAGCTGGGAGAATGACCAAGTAACAAGTCAGGGAAAGAAAGAAATTTCGTACTTGGAAAATTTCTTACTTACCCATTTAATATGTGTTCAAAAAGATGGACTTGACCATCTCTGCAAACAACAGCCAACTTGACAGGCTAAAACAAAAATGTAACCAACGTATTATAAAGGAAAACACACTCCAGTCCCCAATCTAACTTATGAAAATTCAGCTCTCCTTCCCACCCCTTTACATAATCAGAAGAAAAAAAAAAACAGCAAGAATTCATTTAAAAATAATTACCTCTGTCAAAATAACCATTAGTAGTAGGGTTGTCAACATTCTAGATAAATGTTTAAGCCAAGAAGATAACAGTCAAGGAGAATGAACCCTCGAAGTTAGATGAGCAAAGTTAATACCAAATGCAAAGGCTGGCAACATGGAGCTGACATGCCCCTCATGCCGGGAATACAGAAAAAGCCACTTTGCATGTATGGCTAGGAAGGGGTGTTATAAGCCCTCATCACCTCTCTTCCTCCATCCCTGTTAATGTAAGTGGCCTAGGCTGTCTGGAAATTCCCCCATCCACCTAGGAAGGGGTGTTGTAAAGCCCGGACCACCTTTCCCCCTCCATCCACTGTCAGTGTGACTAGCTTAGGCTCTCTGCATGCTCCTACCTACCATACTCTTGCTGTCGGCCTCTCTAAAGCTCATGTTTCAAAGTTCTGAAACTTTCTTAAGGAAAGCTTAAATGAAAGCACTTCCAAAACACTGCTATAACTCTAGTTATAAAGGTAATGAGAGAATTCAGGGAGTAGACAATACATTGAAAGAAAACGAAACACACAAAATGTTTTAAGACTAACTTTGCACAACTGTAATATATCAATTAAAAACTAGAAAAAAGAAACTAACATTCATTGTGAAAACAACTTTGAAAATGTTTAAAATTCTTTACTAGTATATTTAAAAATAAGAAATCTCAGAAAGGGGAGTTTTACTAAAGAAAATTTCATTCTTTCTCAGGTTGAGTGCTTTATGACAGTTGTCAGAGGAGGGCCAGACACAGTGGCTCAGGCCTGTAATCTCAGCACTTTGGGAGGCTGGGGCGGGAAGATAGCTAGAGCCCAGGAGTTCAAGACCAAACTGGGAAATAGAGTGAAATCCCGTTTGTACAAAAAAAAAAAAAAAATTAGCACAGTATGGTGGGCACATGCCTGCAGTTCCAGCTACTCACAAGACTGGGGTGGGATCACTTAAGCCCGGGGAGGTCAAGGCTAAGTGAGCCTTGATGGCACCACTGCACTCCAGCCTGGGCAACAGGGTGAAACCCCATCTCAAAAAAGAAAAAGTTATCAGGGAGAGACCATTTCCGTGCCATCCAATTTTCTAGTTCCCCCTGTGCAACTCCAACTGACAGGCATCCAAATCTAAACTCTGTCTAGAGAGGTTGGTAACCTTTGAAGACAAAATAAGCAGACTGCTCTGCAATACCATAATCAAGGTTTTGTTTAATTCTAACGTATTGCTGTTAACTACAATCTTATATGAAGTGTCAGAATTAGAACTGGCTTCCTGATCCATCATTCCTAGTTTAATGTCTTAAAAAATCATTTAAAAGGCCGGGCATGGTGGCTCATTATCTGTAATCCCAGCACCTTGGGAGGTCGAGGCAGGTACATCACAAAGAAGAGATTGAGACCATCCTGGCCAACATGGTGCAACCCCGTCTCTACTAAAAATACAAAACTTAGCTCAGCGTGGTGACGCGCGCCTGTAGTCCCGGCTACTCCGGAGGCTGAGGCAAGAGAATCATTTGAACCCAGGAGGCAGAGGCTGCAGAAAGCCGAGATCATGCTACTGTACTCGAGCCTGGCAAGAGAGCAAGACTCCATCTCAAAAAAAAAATAAAAAGGAAAAAAAAGAAAAAATATCATTTCAAAAAAACAGTTCTGCTCCTTTATTATTGATCATTTTAAATATAATGTCAATAATAATCCAAGATAAAGTCTGAATCAAACCTAAAAGTAGCAACAGAATTCAGTCAGAAAAAGAGAAAGTAAAAACTGTCTTGGCGGGGCACAGTGGCTCACGCCTGTAATCCCAGCACTTTGGGAGGCCAAAGCAGGTGGATCGTCTAAGGTCAGGAGTTCGAGACTAGCCTGGCCAATAGGGTAAAACTCCATCTCTACTAAAAACATGAAAATTAGCCAGGCATGGTGGCGCGTGCCTGTAGTCCCAGCTCCCTGGGAGGCAGGAGAATTGCTTCAACATGGGAGGCGGAGGTTACAGTGAGCTGAGATCACACTATCACACTCCAGCCTGGCCAACAGAGCGAGACTCCATCTCAAAAACAAAACAAACAAACAAACTCAGTCTATTCTCTACATAGAGTAGTGGCAAGTTTTGCTACTCCAAGGAAGCGATTTTTCTTCCATAAATTACTTATATTTAAGAACGTACCTCTAAAAATCACACAGACAGCAGGGCACGGTGGCTCATGTCTGTAATCCCAGCACTTTGGGAGGCCGAGGCAGGTGGACTACCTGAAGTCAGGAGTTCAAGACCAGCCTAGCCAACATGGTGAGACCCCATCTTTACTAAAAAATACAAAAAATTAGCTGAGCTTGGTAGTGGGCACCTGTAATCCCAGCTACTCAGGAGGCTGAGGCAGAAGAATCGCCTGAATCCAAGAGGCAGAGGCTGCAGTGAGCCAAGATCGTGCCATTGCACTCCAGCCTGGGCAACAAGATCAAGTCTCTGTCACAAAAAAAAAAAAAAAAATCACACACACACAAATAAGGTTAAAAAAATTTGGCTGGGCACAGTGGCTCACAGCTGAAATCCCAGCTCTTTGGGAGGCCAAGGTGGGCAGATCACTTGAGGTTAGGAGTTCAAAACCAGCCTGGCCAACATGGCAAAACCCTGTCTCTATTAAAAATACAAAAATTAGCCAGGCGTGGTAGCGCATACTTGTAATTCCAGCTACTACGGAGGCTGAGGCAGGAGAACTGCTTGAACCCAGGGGGCAGAGGTTGGAGTGAGCCAAGATCGAGCCACTGCACTCCAGCTGGGTGACAGATTGAGACTCCATCTCAAAAAAAAAAAAACTTATAGGGGAAAATACCAAAATGTTTCTCATCAGTTCCCAATGATCAGAACTTCCAATTATCAGAATAGTGAGTGCACAGATCACACTGAATGTACCTAAGTGTGCCCAACAGCTTTATAACATTAAAACATAGATTATTGTAATTAAGTGTAGGATTCCTACTAGTTTTCTTAAAGACAAAAATCTTTATAGAGAATCACTGATCTAATCATCAATGGCCCCCACTTCATATTAGAAAGCCAAGTTTATTAGCAACAGAAGCTATATATATTTATTTATTTACTTAGTTACTGAGACAAGGTCTCACTGTCACCCAGGCTGGAGTACAGTGGCAGTATCACAACTCACTACAGCTTCAACCTCCGGGGCTCAAGTAATCTTCCCATTTCAGCCTCCCAAGTAGCTGGGACCACAGGTACATGCCACCGTGCCCAGCTAATTTTTCTTTTTATTTTTTGTAGAGACAGGATCTCTACCAAAAAAAAAAAAAAAAAATTAGCTGGGCACCTGTGTCTACAAAATAAAAAAAAATTAGCTGGGCACGGTGGTCCTGAACTCCTGGGCTCACGCTAGCCACCAAGCCCAGCCAGAAGCAACATTAAACCAAAATCTTTTTATTTTTAAACCAATGCTTCTTCCACTAAAACACTTTTTTAAAAGTATTAAAACATGATGAAAAACTTCTAAATCATCTCTAAATCCTAGAGGTTAATGCAAAATATGCATTTGAAAACTAATCTGAGTTAAAAGTGAAATATCCTGAACTTGCATTAAAAATGTGGGATTCTGTGCAAATCAAAATCATACATAGCTTTAGTCAAAGAGAAACATGAAGTACTTCGATGACATCAGATTTAATGCTATAATCATCGAATCCCTGATTTTTACATGAAAAAATTTTTTTTGTTCCCTTGAGACGAAGTCTCATTGTGTCGCCCAGGCTGGAGTGCAGTGGCGCAGTCTCGGCTCACTGCAACCTCTGCCTCCCAGGTTCAAGCGATTCTCCTGCCTCCATGCCCAGCTAATTTTTCTGTATTTTAAGTAGAGGCGGGTTATACCATGTTGGCCAGGATGGTCTCGAACTCCTGATCTCGTGATCGGCCTGCCTCAGCCTTCCAAAGTGCTAGGATTACAGGCGTTAGCCACCTCGCCCAGTGAATAATTCTTTATAGGCAGCAAACAAGAGGACATCAGAAGCTAGCACCAAAAAAAATGCATGTGATAAAAGAATCATATATACATACTCCTAGTAACAAAATCCATCTCAACAACTTTTCTTAATTCACGTAATGAATTCCTGACTGTACTATCTTCCTGTACAAAATTTTCCCTTCCCCGTAAGATTTTCATAGTGATTTAAGCTCCTTTGAACGGTCTATAATTTGTTACAGTTTGTTGTTACTCCCTCAGGTCCCCTCTATTTCTCAAGTCATTAAATCATCAAAACCTTGATTGTAGAAACATCTGTGAAATCCAAAAACAAATTCTCAAAAATCGAGCCATTTACCTCTTCTTTGTTTTCTGACAATGTTAAGTCAATATAGACAGGTTCATCGGTAACTGTAAATGACATCACTGCACTCTTTTCTTTGTTTTCTGATCGGACCTGCCTAGGTAACAAAAGCAGCAAATTAGATAGCAAGACACATTTAAATTCTTTTCTAAAAAGGCAAACACCTAAGGGGTCAGGGAGATCAGTGCATGAGACTCCCAAGAGCTCTGTCATCTTTTGAAAACTAATAAAGTAACTAAAGATCAATACAAGGGAAGCAACCATGTCTCTACCAGACAACATGGTTGCTTGAGAAAAGGGAAAGCAATAATGCATTTGTGGCAGACTCAAACAATGAGTAACACTGTCTGTTCTTTTCTGTTGATCTGTTTCTCTATCTTGATACTAACACCAGAGTCATGATTAGTACAGCTTGATAAGTCTTGAAATCAACCTTAGTCCTCTAACATTTTTACTTTTTCTAAATGATTTTGCCTATTCTTGTCATTTGTCTTTGAATTTTAGAATCAGTTTGTCAATTTCTTTAAAAAAAAAAAAAAAAAAAAAGCCTGCTAAGATTTTGAATTGGTCTGCATTAAATCTATAGGTCAATTTGGGGAGAATTAACATCATAACAATATTGAGTAGAGAGCACAGAAACAGACCTATATGTACACACATATGCAGTTGATTGTCACTATTCACGGATTTCTTATTTGCAAATTCGTTTGCAAAATTTTATTTGTAACCTCAAAATCACTGTATTTTATGCTCCTTCAATCATGTAGACTAGTGAAAAATCTGAAGTGCCTAACACACTCAACGTCTTTAGCTGCGTTAGAACAAGGCTATACTCTGCCTTCTCGCTGCTGTTCTCATACTATCAACGAGTAGTTCCACCAACAAGCTAGTACCACGTTTTTGGCAGTTTTGTGCTTTGTTGGAGATTTCATGTTTAAAACGTCCCCAAGTATACTTCTCAAGTGCTCTATGGTGTTCCAATGCACAAGAAGGCTGTGATGTGCCTCACAGTGAAAATATGTGTTAAATAGGCTTCACTCAGATGTGAGTTGTAGTGCTCTGAGTTCAAAGTTAATGAATCAAAAACATGCATTAAATAAGATATCTTCAAACAGAAACAAACATAAAACAGCGTTTTATATATTGATGATAAACATGTTACAAACTGGCTACCATTACAATATAATGATATAAACAAAAAACTAGATGACAAAAATGTTGTAACTGGAGGCTCAAAGGAAACTAATCTTGTATTTCCCCAAGTAATAATGTTATTGACTAAATCAACATTCATAGGGACTTTATAGGACTTAACAACTACAAATAATGAGAACCGATACAGGGATAAGAATATGGGTACATGGATGTGTGGGTGGGTGTAGGTGTCGGGGGTTACGGGAGGAGGGGTATATGTAAAACCAAGTCAGCAGAGATCTTCTCAACAAATGATACTGGGATCCCTGGATATCCACAATGCAAAAGCATGACTCTTAACATCATGAGTCATTAGAGAAAGTCAATTTAACACCACGAAATACCACTACCCACCGATTAGAATGGCTAAATTTAAACACTATACCAAGTGTTGATGAGGATGTGAAGGAATTCCCATTTTCATAGGCTGCTGGTAAAAACGCAAAACGCTACAACCATTTTGAAACAAACCTGGCAGTGTCTTAAAAAGCTAAACATACACCTATCATATCATCCAACCACTGCACTCCTATTACCCAAAAGAAATGAAATCACATGTCCATATAAAGACTTGTACACCAAAAATGTCCACAGCAACTTTATTTGTAATGACCCAAAACCTGTCAACAAGTCTGGAAACTGAGATTACAAAAAGACATGAGGAAACACATCCATTATCTTGCTTGTGGTGAGAGTTTCACAATGTATATGTATGTTAAAACTCATCAGTTTGACCGCTCTGCTATGTGCAGTTTATTACATGTCAACTATACTTCAATATAGCTGTTTTTAAAATTTAGGTACAAATTTTAAAAAATAATATATAACAAACATGATTTACAAACAAGATTCAAATCAGCTTCTTTGGAGTCCAGAAGAAAATTAAGAGTTGATTTGATAAATTCTAAATGTTTTCATGCAAAAATTCTTAGTAAGACTCATTCTAACATGAAGTCATTCAACTATGTTCAATATCTCTACCATCAGACCACTATACACAGTATCTTAACCAATCAATAAGAGATAGTATTGGGGTTTGATTTATCTGTTAATCTTCATTTAGCAAGAAGCTGAATTCAAGGCAGCAAGAAGCCTCTGCATGTTATGTGCTCACAGAAATGTGTCTTTCAAAGGAAATTATCAGGGGACCTTAGGCCTGCTCTACCTATTCCCATGCAAATTTAGAGCTTATTGGGCAACTTTTCAATATGGGTTTTAATGTTTTTCTTTTGTGTGTGTGGTTAATTTTACATTTACTTCCTTTTTACCAGGAAGCCCCCACATATAGTAGATACTATTCAGGTTAAGATTAACATAAACCAACTTTTATATTATGAAATTTTGTAGCTGGAGACCCCTAAGTACAAGGGAGTATAAGTGGTAAAACATTTGAGATTGAAGCAACTCAAGTCAGTCATGGCAGGGGACCCTGGTAGATTTTAACTTTTTAGCACTACTAATTTCTTACGCAATTGTTAGACCCTCTAAAACTAAAGGAATTTATCTCCACTGGCTCTCCTCAAAAGTCAAACATGAAACAGAAAACCAAATCCGTTTCACTATATGTGTCATAATTAGGAATTATGGCTTTGCTGGTGGTTTTTGAAGGTAAACAGAGGCCCACATTTTGACTTATGACTCCTACATAACTACCTTTTTAAGGAATACATATTGGACAAGTTCCACTTCTAAATGAGTATTACCTTGTATAAATTCATAGTAACTTTATATGATGAAAAGCATGCTCAACTAGTTATTACTAAAATGATATCTAAAAAGATCCCTACTTATTTTGTTCATAAACAGCAGGGTGGGTTTTTTCAAGCCAACTTCACCATCAGAGGCTGCCATAAAATCCAGGAAATTTCTTTAAAAACTCTTTAATGGCTTTGTATCACTGAATTCATTTTTACTTTTAAAAGTGGTTTCAAAGAGTTAGTCAATAATGGCTACTACAAAAGGGGTTACTGGGAATTCTCAGACACAGCCAAGTAATTTTATGCCCTCTGTAAATATACACTACTGCATTAACCCAGTGGTGCCACATATTTAAAAATCAAAGGTCTTTCTAAATTTTTTTGAAGTTATTTCTAAATTGCCCAACCACAAAAATATTCGGTCCACTATATCACTAAACATGCACAGGAGACTTTATTACATAATGTACTTAATTTTTTCTCAGAAATATCTATTTTGTAGGCAGGCTCAATTCTTTATTATGAGTCAATGTAAATCCAACAGTAAGTACAACAAATAAAGTCCTGTACTCATAATTTACATTAATTACATAAGCTCTGACAAATTCTTTCAATGCTATCTCCCAAATCCAAAAGAACTACATACCAGACATTAAGTAACCGGTCATGAACTGCTCCAGATAAGAAATAAAGACCTGTAATTCCATCAAAGCGCTGGCTCTCATTAGGAGGTCTGATAGTGGTGAACATAAGTGACGAAACTGGCGTCGCATGTCCTGTGAAATGCTACCAAAAGTTAAATCTCAGTTAGGAGAGCAGATTCAAAGCAGTGACAAAAATTAATAGTATATATGTATCATAAACAAGCCACATGATACATATCTGAAAGAAGAGCTCCATGGTAAAGTAACTGTTAAATTCAATTCTAAGCAAATAAGGTTATTTGTACTCTAATTCTCCTCTTTAAAAACCCATCTGAAAATACTGAAAATTTAGCTGTTCCTTCTAACTCCCATGATCCTACCATTCTGTACCTTTATTTCTTACATTCTTGAATTAAAGATTCACTTAATTCTATCCATTTTAAACGGGGTACACTTGGGTGCTCAGACACAGCCAAGGAATTGTAGGTCTTCATTTTACTCTCAGTGAGTCGAAACCACAATATTAAGGCATCATCACAGCACCAAATGTTCAGTAAGCCCTGAGTGAAAGTTTTTTCCTCCTCTAAAAATACAATTATATTTTATATATAATACTAAAAAAGTAAAATATCATATAATCCAAATCTCAAGTCAAATACAGTTAAGTGGACTAAATGCTGAATGTAGGCTAGAAATAAAAATTACCATAATCATCACATGGTAGAATAAAAATGTTTTTATTAAGAAAACGTTTTTTGAACTAGGCATGGTGGCAAGCACCTATATTCCCAGCTACTCAGGAGGCTGAGGTGGGACGATCGCTTGAGCCTGGGAGGTCAAGGTCACAGTGAGCTATGATAGTGTCACTGCACTCCAGCCTGGATGACAGAGACCCTGTCTCTAAATCTATTTTGTCTTTTATATGGTAACTTTTTCTTTTTTGTGGATACATAGTTGGTATATATATTAAAATTTAAATTTAAAAAAAATCTTGTTTCTTGAATATTGGTTCTATTCATTTTTCCAACACATATGAAGTAGACATGTCTAGTCTTTTTAACATCAACAAATCAGATTAGTAGGCTAAATTTTCTCCACTCAACTATTTGGTGTACCTGACAATGAAGAATGTGTATTCTTAAAATAATATCTCATGGCTCAAACTTCTGCCTTTCTCCGTGTTTACTCTTTGATTTTTATACTTATAAATAACTTTATTCACTCACTCTGTAGACTTCTTTGGTCTCCAAAACCCACAGTTTGATTGTTCGACCAGCTGAAAGCAACATCTTTCCATCTGGGCTGATACATAGGGAACTGACGCTGCTATTGTCGCCTTTCCATTTGCTATATTGTGAAGAGAGACAAAAGCATCTCAATACATGAGGAAAAACCTTACTCAGAGCAGAAAAAAAACAAAAAAACAATCTGAGCATTAAAAATACTGCCTCATGTCCTATGCCAATTACATTCCCTAAAAGCTGTGTCAGGTAACTAACCCTGGACATACCACTGTGATAAAGCCTCATTGACAGGGTTCCTTACAAAGCACAATCTCCTTTGGCAGGCATGGGATAAAGATTCTCAAGAAGTATCAGAAAATGGGTGAGTAAGAGTTATACCAATATAAAATGGGTAGTTGTACATCCTGTGTGTGACCCAGGAGATGAACTTTGTGAATGTCCAGTTAAGTTCCACACTGGCCCAAGCCCATTCCTAACCCTACCTCAACTCTCACTTTCTCTGGAAGGCTGGCCTTTAATTAATTCCCTTAATAACACAAAGGATTTCTCAAAAGCTGCAACACAAACAGGTTATTTCCATACCAAATCCACATGAATACACCCTAATCTGACAGGTAATATGAATTAGGAACAGCTAATTCATATTACCTTTTCGTCACCTCAAATATGATTAGAAGCATGAGTCTTTGCTGTCTGTTACTCATATTAATGCTGTCACAGATAACAAGGAACTTGGCTTTTAACTTATAAAATCAAGAAGTAACATTAGGGGCTGGGCATGGTGGCTCACGCCTGTAATCCCAACATTTTGGAAGATCGAGGTGGGCAGACAGCCAGATTCCAAGAGTTCAAGATCAGCCTGGGCAATATAGTGAGACCCTGTCTCTACAAAAACTACAAAAATTAGCCAGGCGTGGTGTAGTAGTCCTAGCTACTCGGGAGGCTGAGGTGGCAGGATCGCCTGAGCCCAGGAGGCAGAGATTGCAATAAGCTGAGGTCACATCACTGCGCTCCAGCCTGGGTGACAAAGCAAGATTGTCTTACAGAAAAAAAAAAAGGAACAGCAGGAACCTTAATAACAAGAGGTTATTAAGTGGACGAAAATGTAGGACAGGTACGGTGGCTCATGCCTCTTATCCCAGCACTCTGGGAGGCTAAGGCAGGCAGATCATAAGGTCAGGAGCTCAAGACCAGCCTGGCCAACATGGTGAAATCCCATCTCTACTAAAAATACAAAAAAAATTGTAATCTCAGCTACTTGGAAGGCTGAGGCAAGAGAATCGCTTGAACCCAGGAGGCAGAGGTTGCAGTGAGCCAAGATTGTGCCATTGCACTCCAGCCTGGACGCCAGAGCAAGACTATGTCTCAGAAAAAAAAAGGAAAACGTATGGTTTTGCCAGTCAACACTGGAGTAAGTCAAATTAGTCATTGCAAAAACAAAATTAGATTCCTACATTACAAACAAACATGCAAAAATTAATTGATCAAATTTAAAAGTATTTAAACAGAGCATGAGAATGTTTTTACACTCCTGGGGTTAGCAAAGGCCTTCCACAGCAATTATAAACCAGAAAATATAAAGAAAAAAAGACCTACTTACATAAAATTTCTGTACTACAAAATAAGTCATAAAATTAAAATATAAATAAAAAGTGGCCAGGCACAGTGGCTCACACCTGTAATCCCAAAACTTTGGGAGGCCACGGTGGGTGGATCAGTAGATCACTTAAGGTGTTCAAAACCAGCCTGTACAACATGGCGAAACCTTGACTCTACTAAAAATACAAAAATTACGCTGGTGGCGAACACTTTGTAATCCCAGCTACTCGGAGGCTGAGATGGGAGGATCACTTAAACCCCGGAGGAAGAGGTTACAGTGAGCTGAGACGTCACCACTGCATTTCACCTGGATGACAGAATGAGATCCTGTCTCAAAAAAAAAATACATATATATATAATGTGTAAAAAACTAGGAAAAATTATCAAAAATATATTACAAAGGATTAATATCCACAATACACAAATAGCACCTTCATATCAGTAAGAAAAGGAACTCAAAATAAAAATAGACAAAGGATATAAACAGGCAATTTATAGGAAAAATACAAATTGTTGATAAACAAAACATTCAACCTCACTGGTAATCAAAGAAATCCAGCTATAAGGAGAACTTTTCCTTTACTCTTACCGGTTTCTAAAATTTTTGTCAATTTATCATCGATTACTACAACTTCAATTATCATTTATATTCAATATTCAACATATATTCACTATGTTGATAAGTATAAAAAAGACACAATCACCATATTACCTAGAGAAGGCTGACTAACTTCCTGAATCTACTTCCCCACTCGGTTTTTTGGGTTTTTTTTTTTTTTTAGACAGAGTTTTGCTCTGTTGCCCAGGCTGGAGTGCAATGACACGGTCTGGGCTCATCATAACCTCCATCTCCCAGGTTCAAGCAATTCTCCTGCCTCAGCCTCTCAAGTAGCTGAGATTACAGGCATATGTCACCAAGCTCGGCTAATTTTGTATTTTTAGTAGAGATGAGGTTTCTCCCAGTTGGTCAAGGTGGTCTTGAACTCCCAACCTCAGGTGATCCACTCGCCTCAGCCTCCCAAAGCGCTGGGATTACAGGCGTGAGCCACTGCACCCAGCCCCCGACTCAGTATTGAAAATGCTAGTTAGTCTAATAATACCTTCTCTCTATCCTCCCCACACCCCAATCCCTCAGGAGCTTTGCAACTCAAAGCATAAATCAGCATCATCTGGGAACTTGTGAGAATTATGCACTCTCAAGCTCCAACCTAGCTACATCTACTAAATCAGATCTGTTATGTACAAGGAAGCACTAGATGAAAAAATTCCTCTCTGGGAAATGTAAATGGTTCCAGATCTACACATACTAATATTAGAAGGCTTCCCCATCACTCTATAAATGAAGCATAACAATTGAAAAATCACACACTCACACCTAAGCCTTCCAATCAGTATTTTTTTCCCAAACAGGGTCTCGGCTCTGTTGTCCAGGAACAGCACAGTAGCAAGATAACAGCTCACTGCAGCCTTAATCTCCTGGGCTCAAGTGATCCTCCTGCCCCAGCCTCTTAGGTAGTTGGAACTTCGGGTACACATCACCATCCCTGGCTAATTGTTTTCTTTTTTGTAAAGAGAGAGTTCTCACTATGTTGCCTAGGACAGTCTTGAACTCCTAAGCTCAAGCAGTCCTTCCACCTCAGCCTTCCGAAGTGCTAAGATTACAGGCATAAGCCACGGCACCCAGCCACCAATCAGCTTTTTTTTTTTTTTCTGAGACAGAGTCACACTCTGTCACCCAGGCTGGAATGCAATGGTGCGATCTCGGCTCACTGCAACCTCCACCTCCCAGGTTCATGCAATTCTCCTGCCTCAGCCTCCCGAGTAGCTGAGATTACAGGCTCATGCCACCGCACATGGCTAATTTTTGTATTTTTTTTTAGTAGAGACCGGGTTTCACCATCTTGGCCAGGCTGGTCTCGAACTCTTGACCTCATGATCCACCCGCCTTGGCCTCCCAAAGTACTGGGATTACAAGCGTGAGCCACTGAGCCTGGCCCCAATCAGCTTTTTAATGCTTTGTTTCCAAATAGCAACAGACAGCCAAGGATCTCCAGTGGGATGGAGGATTCCTTAAATATAAAAAAGAACAAATCAAAACACACCCACAATAGAGATGTAAGGAACAAAATAAAATAATTAATGGCCAGGTGTGCGCCGGCTCACATCTGTAATCCCAGCACTTTGGGAGGCCAAGGTGGGTGGATCACCCGGGATCAGGCATTTGAGACCAGCCTGACCAATATGATGAAACCTTGTCTCTACTAAAAATACAAAAATTAGCTGAGCATGGTGGCAGGCACTTGTAATCCCAGCTACATGGGAGGCTGAGGCGGGAGAATTGCTTGAACCTGGGAGGTGGAGGTTGCAGTGAGCCAAGATCGCACCACTGCACTCCAGCCTGGGTGACAGAGTGAGAATCTGTCTCAAAAAATAAAAAAGAAAAAGAAAAGAAAAAAAGCAGTAAACAAAAAATAGCTTCTAAAGTAAACCATGGTAAAAGAAATTTTAGCCGGGCGCAATGACTCACATCTATAATCCCAGCACTTTGGGAGGCCAAAGCAGGCAGACGACAAGGTCAAGAGAAGGAGACCATCCTGGCCAACATGGTGAAACCCAGTCTCCACTAAAATTGTAAAAATTAGCTGGGGGCATGCACCTATAGTCCCAGCCACTCAGGAGGTGGAGGTTGCAGTGAGCCAAGACTGCACCACTGCACTCTAGTCTGACAACAGAGCAAGACTCCATCTCAATAAAAGAAAAAAAATTCACTAGAAGCAGAAGATTTGGAAAATGAAATTGAGACAATCTAAACAGGTAACAGAAAAGTAAAAGAAGAAAATAAGAGAAAAAAGCCAGAATTTTAAAGAATCAGTCCAGGAAATGCAAGACCTAGATAACAGTATGTAACATTAAAGAAAGGTTAAGAAAAAACAGAGGATGAAATTATCAAGTACATAGTGCAAGAAAAATGAGAACATGGGCCAGGCTCGGTGACTCACACCTATAATCCCAGCACTTTGGGAGGCCGAGGTGGGCATATCACGAAGTCAGGTAATTGAGACCATCTTGTCCAACATGGTGAAACTCTGTCTCTACTAAAAATACAAAAAGTAGCTGGGCATGGCAGTGCGTGCTTGTAATCCCAGCTACTCGGGAGGCTGAGGCAGGACAATCACTTGAACCCGGGAGGCGGAGGTTGCAATGAGCTGAGATAGCACCACTGCACTCCAGTCTGGCGACAGGGCTAGACTCCGTCTCAAAAAAAAGAGAGAGAGAGAACATGAACTTCCATGCTAAATGATCCCATCAAATGCCAATGTAATTTATTAATTTTTTTAAAGCATGGAAAATTTGAGAATACTACAGATAATTAACACTAAAAAGCTTTTTAAAAAATGGAAAAATATCTCCAAAATTAGTGAGGAAAATATACGTGCAACCCAAAACCCTATATCCTCTAACTACCAACCCACTGTGAGGGTATAATTAAAGACACTGGTGAACAGGCAGAATCTCTCTCATACCTTCTCAGGAATCTACCAACTGATGTGCCCCACCAAAAAAGAGTAAACCAAAAAAGGAGAAAATAAAATCCAGGAATCAGATTCCATCTGACAAGGAAAAAACCTCCAGGATGACAGTGAAAGAAAATTTTGGCCAGGTGCAGTGGCTCACGCCTGTAATCCCAGCACTCTGGGAGGCCAAGGCTGGTGGATCACTTAAGGTCAGGCGTTTGAGACCAGGCTGGCCAACATGGTGAAACCCCGTCGCTACTAAAAATACAAAAATTGGCCCAGTGTGGTGGCACACACCTGTAATCCCAGCTACTCAGGAGGCTGAGGCAGGAGATTCACTTGAATCTGGGAGGCACAGGTGGCACTGAGCCGAGATCACACCACGGCACTCCAGCCTGGGTGACAGCAAGACTCAAAAATAATAATAATAAAAAAGAAGAGAAAAAAGAAAATCTCAGGATAGTCATCATTCAGAAGAACTTAGAAGACAGAGAAGTCTTCTAAGAAATGAATAAAACTGACTGATGTGTCTAGAAAACAATTGAGAAGATTTATACCACTAATTGAGAATAACCTAGTAAGAGGTACATACAAAACTAATCAAACGAAAACCAAAGCAATTATAAACCCCAAGAAAAGCAAAACTTTGTACAAAAAAAAAATATATTAAACATAGGAAAGTCTAAGGCTCAGTTGTAACAATATTTAACAAGTTACAATGTAAACAAATACTGCTTATCGAACACTGTTATACAACGATATTGGGAGATTTTAGAGGGAGAAAAGATAAGAGCTAAATCCTCATCTTCCACAGTAGAAAAGCAATACATAGCATCTAAAACAGAAAACAAAATCAAGTAACAGCAACTTAAGAATGCTAAGGATGAAGCTGGAAACATAATGATCTTATGAGACAACACAGTTTAGTGTATGAGGGGCCAGGCTCTATTTAACCTACCTCCCAACAACAAAGTTGGGCTACAGTCCACCTCACAGGCTTATGATTAAATACATTAAGACGTAAAACGTGTTGAACAGCTCCTTTACATTACTAGTCCCTGTGTGAAGGACCTATCTTTGTAACCTCTCATCCAGAAATGGCAACACAGGCCCCACCCCAGACCTACTGTATCGAAATCTCTGCAGGCATTTCTAACAGGTAACTAGTATACAAACTGCTGTGCCTGCTACAAATAAATGGCGCACAAATACTCACTGAGCCATCATGGGGATGATTTACTCACCTGCACCTCCAACCTTAAACCCCACTTTAAATTCTAAGCCTCTATCACCACCCTGTCTGCTGGATTCTATCTTTCACATACCGTTATTTCAAAGTCAACTTGTCAACACAAAATGAAAAAAAAAAAGTCAACTTGTCTACAAACCCCCAAATCATTTCTCTCTTTTGACCATAATTTCTATCCTCTACCATGCACTATTCCCCTAGTATGTCCTCCCTCTAAATTGGTTACTTGCTTAGTTAGCAAAGCTGAAAAGAGTAAACTCAATATCTCTCCTCTATTGCAACCAAATGGTTTTGATCATTCCCATTTTCACTTTCCACACTTATCCTACAACCAGATTATAGTAACAATCTATCTGCCTTCTCTGCCTTTGAACTAGCTCCTTTCCCTAAATTCTACACATTGCTGACAGATAACTTTTTCCTAAAGCATTACTCTGAATAGTCTATCCTAGAGACACTGGCCTGCAGTGGCATTTTTTTTTTTTTTTTTTAAGACAGGGTCTTGCTCTGTCACCCAGGCTGGAGTGCAGTGGCACAATCACGGCTCACTGCAGCCTCAACCTGCTAGGCTCAAGCAATCCTCCCACCTCAGACTCCATCATATCTGGGGCCACAGGCCATGCATGCCACCACACCCAACAAGTTATTTATTTATTTATTCATTCATTCATTCATTTATTCATTCATTTATTTTGAAGAGAGGGGGTTCTCTCAAGATGAAATTTGGGTGGAAAATAAGGAAAAGAAAAAAAAAAAAACACAAAGAGAGGGGGTTCTCACTATGTTGTCCAGGCTGGTCTCAAGCAATCCTCCCACCCTGGCCTCCCAAAGTGCTGGGATTACAGGCATGAACCACAACACTTAGCCAGTGGCTCTCTCTTGTATACCAGACAGAATCTAAAACCCCAACAAAGAAGCGTCATAGGAAAACACTGTACCAGAACTCAAAATAGCAGGATTAGAATCCCTTCTCTGGCAGCTACAGGACCATGGGCATCATTATCCTTATGAGGGTCCTCAACCATACATTAGGTGGAACTATATTCAACAGCCCACCTTTACTAAGCATCTCCTACGCAGCCAATCCCAGGATCAGGTGGTTGAACTACAGTCAATTGTCTATGATCTTTATCTACAACACAAGGGCAGGCTCTGAGGATACTTTGACCCACATCATCTACCATCCATTATCCCCTAGTATGTCCCTCCTCTGAATTAGTTTACTCAGTGCCACGTAAATCTTTTACATTCCTGTCTCCCAGCATTTGCTCTTGCCATCTCCCCACTGCCTCTCTCCACCCTGGATTCTTCATCCTCCTCTATCCAAATCTTACCTAACTCAGAAGGTCCAACTGAAATCCCTTCTCCATCTCCAGGCCTTCCTGACACTACTGTACTCATCTGACAAATAGTCACATGCTACCTCGTGACACCTCTCGTACAGTTGCTTTACTTTTGTGCCATTTTTAGCTTTTAGGTATTTTATGTATTAAAATCTTGCACACCAATTTGATTAAAAGTTCTTTGAAAATGGAACCTATACCCTGATTAATGTCTGCATTCCCCAAAAGTCCAAAATTTGTCCCTATTTACTGCATTTCCAAGCTGAGTCACCTGATACCAGGAATGTTACTCACCACTTTACTTTACACGTCTGTACGTTCCATTCCACAATATGTTTATCATCTGAACAACTATATAAACAGCCACTGTCTTGATGCCACTGTATGCAGTTGACTCTGTTGTCATGTCCACCACTCTGTATATTAAAAAAAAAAAAAAAATTAAAGAAGAAAATAAAACTTGTCTTATATATTATGATAATATGAACCCTAGAATCATTACCAAATAATTAACTAAAATGTTAGGCCTTAACTAAAAGCTTTAACCTATATCTATCCATTTTCATTTTCCAACATCAAAAATGAGATAAACATGCCAGGTGCAGTGGCTCATGCCTGTAATCCCAGCACTTTGGGAGGCCAAGGTGGGTGAATCACGAGGTCAGGAGTTCCGAGACCAGCCTGACCGACAAGGTGATACACCGTCTCTACTAAAAATACAAAAATTAGCTGGGCATGGTGGTGCACACATATAATCCCACCTACTCAGAAAGCTGAAGCAGGAGAATCGCTTGAACCCAGGAGGTGGAGGTCGCAGTGAGCCAACATCGCACCACTGCACTCCAGCCTGGGTGACAGAGCAAGACTCCATCTAAAAAAAAAAAAGAAAAAGAAATAAAAATATATAAAATTAGCTGGGCACAGTGGTGCATGCCTATAATCCCAGCTACTTGAGAGGCTGAGGCAGGAAAATCACTTGAACCCGGGAGGCAGAGGTTGCAGTGAGCCAAGATGGCGTCACTGCGCTCCAGCATGGGCGACAAGAACAAAATTCTGTTTCAAAAAAAAATTAGATAAACAGCTAGAACTTCAAAATGTTAGCTTCCCTTTCTCTGTTTAAAAATAATTAAACAAACAACTTCCACACCCCAAGTCAACATTTAAGATAAAAATCAAGTATAGTCAATAATATCCTTGAAAAATCTCTTGTAAAAAAAGTGCCAGAGCTATGTCTCAAAAAAAGAAATCACTGTTACTTCAGGTAAACACTAAATGCTTCCCTGTACTATGAGGCCACAGCATATAACAATACTTATCCATTTACAGCATAGCAAAATGTCCACTCACTAAGAGGCATACAGGAATAGAAACTGAGAGGAACTCATTCACGTTTCCCATCTCACAAACATTCAAGGACTAACTTACTCAGGAGAATGAGGTGCTAAATCGCCCACACTGCAAGCATTTCCTTCTTTCTACCTGAAGTCACATTTATCCATTATCCACTATCCCCTAGTATGCCCCTCCTCTGGATTAACTTACTCAGTGCCATGTAAATCTTCTACACTCCTGTCTCCCAGCATTTGCTCTTGACATCTCCCCAACTTCCTCTTTCCACCCTTGAAAGGATTCTACCACCCTCCTCTATCCAAATCTTACCTATTCTAGAAGGTCCAATCAATCCCATCTCCTCCTCCAGGCCCTCCAAACACTACTATACTCGTCTGACAGTCACATGCTACCTCGTGACATTGCTCCTACAGTTACTTTACTTTTGTACCATTTTTAGCTTTATGTATTAAAATTTTGCAGGAATAAATACATATACAATGAAACACCACTATGTACATATCTAAGCTAAGAATAAACGTGATTATTCAAAGTTACTAAAGCTACTTCCAAATAACATTGTTTCCACTTCAAAAGAAAAATTTTTAAATGTTAACTTAGTTCAGTTACTTTCCTTCCTATCAGCTGTCTACTCAAAGTACTAAGTCTTATATCACATACATGCAAATAACTAAAGGATATGAACAGATACATTCCATAGAAAGAATCAGTTAGAAAATATACCAAAATATTCAAGCTTGTTAGTAATCAAAGAAATACAAACCAAAACAAAGCGGCATTTTTAGTCTGTTCCTGTAGCAATTTGTTTGGCCTTATGATGCCCATGTTGCTGAGATTACATAATACTATTGCTAGCAGCAGTGAAAACCAGCACACCTTTTTGGAAAGCATTTAGCAGTGTGTTCGCTCACTTGTTCACTTAACTCACTCAACAAATATTTACTAAATACCACTTACAAGCCAAGCACTTTCAATATATTATTACATCTAAGTCTTAATAAAATCAAGCAAGGTAGGTTGTTAATACCCATTTAAGGGGTGAGAAGTTAAATTATTCACACATTATTATACAACTAGTAGGATTCAACCTCAGGAATCCTAACACCCCTCACCCCTGACCCTCTTGACTCCTTTTTCATAAATTCATCCCTGTTGAAGATGCATTTACAATCTCTTGTAAGGTATTGAAATGATTTAAAAAGGAGTTCTAAGCTGAGCACAGTGGCTCATGCCTGTAACCCAGGACTTTGGGAAGCCAAGGCAGGCAGATTACATGAGGCCAGGAGTTCGAGACCAGTGTGGCCAACATGACAAAACCCCAACTCTACTAAAAATACAAAAATTAGCTGGCTATGGTGGCGCATGTCTGTTAACCTCAGCTAATCAGGAGGCTGAGGCATGAAAATCGCTTGAACCCAGGAGACAGAGATCGCATCACTGCACTCTAGGCTAGGTGACAGAAGGAGACTCTGTCTCACTAAAAAAAAAAACTTCTAGGGTCCAGCAGCCACAGCAGCTGAGCAGCCATCACACTGCTCAAGATGTGAGGTACCTGCTGACCACAAGAAACCTATCAAATTAAAGGATAGGCTCCTACCTATAGTAGGTATAAGAGCTCACCTGAGGATCACACTTAACTTGGAGGAGGGGAAAGAATACAGGGAAGAATACTTTCTTGTGATACGGATCTCAGAATGCTTTAAAATTCATTTATGGCTGAGTATTATTTTTGTAATCTTTAATATAAAAACAAGTAATACATTCACAAATGCAAACTTAAAATCAGAATAAAATGTTCGTCTAACAAATGATCTGTTTCTTTGTTGTTGTTGCTGCTGTTTTAATGTGCTATTCAGCAGTGGTAATGACACTGCTGAGACAAAGTACTTATCTCCTACCACTGTTATTAAGTATAAATTAGTAAAAATTATCCCAGAAAGTATTTTTATGCTACATATATAGTAACCCTTTGGCTCACTAATTATAGGTTAGTAATCTGTGAATCTATGTAAGAAAAAAAAAAAATTCACTGTTTTACAACAATTTAAAAATTTGGAAACCCTTAAATGGTCAGCAAGTTAAATAATGCAATGGACTATTCCACTTGTTGGGATTTTAGGCAGTCACTAAAAATGTCTATAACTAGTTCCTGACAAATATAAAAGATGGTTATGTTGTAATCTAATGAAAAAAATCAGGATACAAACTAGATGGACAGAAGGCCAACTATGTTTTATTAATGTATGTGTAAAGCAAAGAAATATACTAATTATTAAGAAAATCTCTTGGCGACAGACTTAGGTATAAATTATTTTTCCTTTTCAACTTTATGTAGTTCCAAATTTTCCAAAGGTGTTAATTAAAAAACACTTACAACACTCCTATATAGAGGATTCCCATGAATAAAAACAACACTGCAACAGATATTGTCTGAACCAACTAAACCAGTTCAATTACTGTCTTCCAATGCCAAACCCACCCTTTACATTCTGCTGTGATGCTGGGACCCAGCAAACCCGATTTCTGATTTCCTGGCTGGTATAGGCTCTACCAATAGGACCTGCTAGAGGGAGACAAGGATGGAGAGAGAGGGGACTTGTTCCTTCCTGTCTCTTTATTTGCATCACCCCAACAGTAGTAATTTCCAATAGCAGCAGCTGAACACAATATGCCATTTTTCCAACCCTAGGAGAACCAGTCTCATCACGTCTGTCAGAGACACTAGCAGCAGGCAGCTGAAGCCTCCTTCTCAGTTTGGGGTCTGGATCCCATACCCATGGGGCCACTCAGCAGCACAACACCTGCTCCTAAAAGCTCTGTGTCAGCAATAACTCCAACTGCCTCCTTTATTCCCCTAGGTCAAGAGGTGGTGGGCTGCTTCCTGTAGTTGCTATCTATGATTCCTTAGAGCTCCTTTAACCCTTCCTTATTTTAAACCTAGTCAATAAGTTTTCATACTCTGACCCATAATAAGGACTGCTGTTAACTATTACAGCTTTTCTCAAATATTACTACTCAGTTATTTAAACGTAGATGAGACAGAAAACTGTCCCTATAACACAGATTCCATCACATACCTTGAAGTGTTTTTGTTTTTAATCATCTCTAATAATCAGCTTCCCTGTCACTTTTAAATAAAATATACCACTCTCCAACTCACTAATCTCACATGCTCAAATTCAAATAAAAAAAAAAATATATATATATATACACACACACACACTTACTATTAATTTACTGTGTAATTCTCCTTTTACTGTGCTGTATAATAAAATGCTACCAACTGCTGTGCCAAGAGCCAGTAAGTCAGTCTGGTTACTCGTTCCTACAGCTTCTGATTTCCTTTTTTTCCTCTGGGGACTTTCCTGGAAAAAGAGAAAAACAATGTTTTTATTTAGTATTTCAAACACTAAAACATCATTAATGAACAAATACAAATGCCTACCAGCCCACAAAAGACATTTTAAAAGGGAGGAAGAGAGAAGCTATTGGGTGATTTATTTCTCACTATTTTAAAAAGAAATCCCTCCAATGGGAAGAGAAACTCATTATTCTCTGTCACATCTCCTACCCCTACGGAAAAAAAAAGGCAGCAAATAGGAAAACGTGGTATGTTCTTGGTACTCTCCTAACAGTCCAAGAAGCCTCAATGCTGCTTCCACTTCTCAGAAATGGACCATCCCTCCTGACAGGTCCAACCTAACCAAAGCCAAAGAGATTCATACCCAAGAATCTATCAATCCTAGGCAGCCAACCCTTTTCTTTTCCCCTTCTAATTTTCCCACACATTCTAGCTTAGTTGTCAAGAAAAGGGACTCAAAATTACCCAGGCGTGGTGGCAAGTGCCTGTAATCCCAGTTACTCAGGAGAGTGAAACAGAGAACTGTTTGAACCCAGGAGGCAGAGGTTGCAGTGAGCTGAGGTCACACCACTGCACTCAAGCCTGGAAGACAGAGTAATACTCTGTCTCAAAAAAAAAAAAAGATTCCAGAAAGTCTTTCTGGAAGCAAGGAAGGGCAGGTGGAAGGAGTATCTACAAGATTTATGACCAACTTTGAGGATCACCGGTCTAAACCTAAATAATACTCCAATTTATTAATCTCAAAGAACTCATGACTCATTTATTTTTCAGGTTGGATGGTCTTTATTCATCAGGATAAGCACATCTAAAAAGATAACACATCAATCAAATCAGAAGTTGATATAACCAATGCACATTTTAATGAAAACTAATATTCCAAGTATTACCCATACTAAATATTTTTGAAACCAAGAGTTTACTGATTATAGATGACACATCTTTGTTGGCATTTACTATCTAAATATGTTATTCCTGTGATCAAAAAACTTCAATGACTCTCCAGAGAATAAATCAATATAAACAGTTCTGTGGCATTCAAAAGCATCCACAATTTGCTTCAACCTACCTTCTCCTGTCTTATCTCCAATCCCACCCTTATGTTAACACTCCCTATACACACATTTTCCCACTTTGCTCTTGCTTTTCCCATTGCTTGGGAGGGGACCTTTCCTACTCACCTCAATTTTCATTGGTTAAAAATCCTATCCATGCTTTAAGGCCCACCTCAAATACCATCTCCTCCACAGAAACTTCTTTCCCTTAAAACACATGTCATACCCTGCATTACAGACACTGCAAATATGAAATGTATTTCTTCTTTTACACCTTAGTCACAGTCAGTTGTGTTTCTTCTTAAGTGCCCAGCACAGATTATATAGGTAAATAAAGTAATAATAAAAAAAAAAGTAAGCTAATAAATTTAGTTCATATATTTGTAACTGGAAAATCTGAATTCCTGAAGGCACCAGGAGTGAATACCCCAAAGAGGTGATTTCTTGGACTAAGGAGTCTTTTCCACCACGAACGGCAGACTGAGTTAAACAATGGATACTGAAACCTGTCTTATGAGAAAAGCTTATCAGCATTTGATCCATTACCAGCATTTCTTCCTGAAACAATCGGAAAGCTGAGGGAGAATCTGAATGGCACACATGCATGATTTATAAAAGCAAGGAGTTGTACAGATGGGATGAAGACAGAAAAAAAACACATTCAGGTGATGAGAAGTCTGAATTTGTATGGTAATTAAAGCAATGACTTTTAGACTGAGATCCCAGAGAAAGAAGTTTTACAAGCAGAGCCACTACACTCTCATAAAAACACACGTATAGATAACTAAAACGAGCTTCACAGAGAAACTTACCGCGGGTAGCAGTACTCTGATACTTTCCATTCTATTTTGTTTTTAATATCTCAACCCACTAAATCTATTACACAATCCACTAACGAATCAAAATCTGCTCTGAAAAAATGCTGAACTCTAGACACCAAAAAGTATGCCAAGTTTCAAGTGTCATTCTGCAACTGATCTCCTATTCCATTTCTTGGTGTATCTCACTACCACTGCACATGTTTAAGTTTCACAAGTAACAGTGAATAAAATGTGTACATATTACATAAAATCACACACAGTATTCATAACAAATCAATTAAGTCCTAATACACAGAAACTTGTATTTCTGCCAGTCAGATTTAATCTGTAACCTTTACTTCTTAGGAAGTTTAAATATTAGCAAGACCTCAAGACAGCACTGCACAGAACACATGTAAGCTGCCCTTCATCTCTAAGGGATGGCAATGCAGATGCCAGCTCAGATGCCCTGTCCAATGTCTGAGATGCCATGTGCTTCATTCAACAAGTACTAAGCTGTATAGGGTCATCTGAATTGCAGCCACAGCAAAGCAGTATGAACACATTTACTGTGATAGCCAATAGTAGACAAGGTCTGTTTCTCCAAGGCTCAAAAGCAGTTAAGAGAATACAAAGCAGAAAAGGTGGAAGACTTTCAAAAGTTTTAAGACAATCAAACAGCAGCATCAGTTCCTAGATGGCTCAGCCACTTTACTGTGTGGCTCTGGTAGAGAATATAATTAAAAAACAAATTACCCTAAAGCTTAGTGTTTAAAAAAAGAGAGAGGGAATATAATTAAGATTTCTGCCTCAGTTTACACACATAAACTTGAGTAACTCTAAAAATAGCATCCATCCAGATAGAGTCCATCCATTTGTATTTTTGCACTTTCCTAGAATATCTTCTTATCCTCATTAAAGATCCTCTTCCCTCAGGCTCCAAAGACCGAATGGAATGCTCAGTTATATAACGTATACAAACCCTCTAAAAATTATTGTAGCATGACTGCAAAATATTGTAATCATTATGTGACCAACAACAAGAGGTGACAATCTAATTTTTCTAAATACTTATGAACCACAAACTTAACTCTTGTCACCCAAGATACCCAGCACTAACTAATCTTTCTCCATTGGTAAGAGTTATCATCACCACACTTTGTCCTTGGGTAGCAAACTGCTAATTACTAAACCAAAGGTAGAATACTTTTCTTACAAACTGATTTACATCAGGGAATGTTATATTAAATGATAAAGTGAGTCCAGACTCATTCAATAATAACACTTATTAAGCACTTATTATATGCTAGGCCATGCTACACTAGTCACATACATTGCCTAATTTGATCCTGAGGATCTTAAAAGGTGGGTGCTGTTACTTTTATTTTAAATTTAAGAGTACTATATGTCATCATATGCCAGGACCTTAACAAAAAACGGGAAAGTGTGTAACATCCTTTTCATGCCTCATACACCAAGGCTCAAAGATGCAAAATAAAAGGAAGAGTTTCATAAGATGAGAGCACCTTAACATATACCTTTTTTCCTAAGATATCTTGCTGCAGCACATGTGACTTTTTAATTTGATACCAATGTGCAAGTTTGTTTTAATATAAGGAAGCTGCCTCTCCTTGCTCTAAGACGACACACCCTCAAAGTAGGGGGAGGTTCTCTACACTCCTTCCAGCTCTTTCAGCTCTGTGACTCAAGACTGAGAGTAACAAAATCGGGGCACTGGACCAGGAGTTCAAGGCACCTTGACTCTAGAGGCCACACTCCTTTATTGGATATTAAGGCTTTGGTGAAGTCATTTATGTTTCTTAGCTCTGATTTTCAATCTTTTTTTTTTTTAATTCAGTAATTTCAGGGCATTCCGTAGTCATGTGGTTAAAAGGAGAGAGTGCAGGGAAAATGATGCTGAAACCTAGAAAAAAAATTTTTTTAATGTAGCTCAACTCTTGTCAATGAGGTCCTCAAAATTAAAGGAACTTGCTCAATATGGCAAAGCAAGTTTTGTGCCTTGGTTATGAAAGCAAATTCAGTTATTTTTCTAATTTACCACAGTGTTGTACATAATCCAAAACTATGACTTTTAATATGAGATTATGAAGATTTCTCTTGAACATACAATGCAATTGAAAGTCAACAGAAAAGCAAAGTGGGTGACGTTTTTTCCAACCTAATATTAACTATTTGTTGCAGATAACCAAGAACTGACCTCTTAAGAACCTGAGTTCTAATCCTGATTCCACTGTTTACTTTATTCAAGTTGCTAAGTTTCCCAGAGTTTCTGTGTCTTCCCTCCAAATGAGGCAGAAAGTTCCTTATCAACGTTGCAGGACTAACCATACAAATATCAGATATTAATGATACTTAAAGCACTTACTGTCAAGAACTATTCTAAGTGTTCTCTGCATTATTAAATATATTAATTTTCACAACCGCTTTATGAAGTAGGTATTATTATCCTCATTTTATAAATGAGGAACCAGAGGCGCAATTACCACTATGAAGCAGAAGCTGGAATCAAATGTAGACAGTATAGCTAGCTTGGATCCATGCACCTACCTAACCACTGCTCCGTATTTCTCTCAGCATTACTATTATTAACACTTTACAGGACTGTTAAAATACAAACATAAAAAACAATTTTGAAAATAAAAGATAAGCAGAGCGCTGTAAAAACTCTGATTTGTTTTTTAAGTTGTGTGTTTGACTTATGAGCTCTGATAGGTTTCTTTTACGACTCAGGTTAAACTATGGGAACATAGCTTAAAATCTGAAAAATATCTAAACATACCCAAAGTACAGCAACTTAGATGTATCCCTTCTCCCAATCCAAAAATTTAGCAAAAGTTTCCCCAGGTCGTCAGAGAGTCGTCAGAGACAGTAAGATTTATCCTAAATAGGAGCGTTTACAGTTCTGCATACTTACAGCTCACACCACACACCTCAGGATACCTGATGCTTCCAAATCACTTTGTAGTGATTCGGTTTGGCTACTCTATAAATGCAAATAACCACGTGCGTGCTGAGTGAGAGAGATGCAGGGGAGTGACTCAACAGTGAATGGCATTTACCTGACACAGGTCCCTAACAGTGAAAAGCTTTCCCTAACTCGGCAGCTTCCCATCTAAGAGTAACTTCACCTGGACTCATAAAACATTCACTAAATCAAGCTACTACTTCACTTTACCTCCGTCTCCTAATAGAGACATCAGATTGGGGTTGGGGGGTGGAGGTGACGGGCTTTCAGCGAGGCGAGAGGGGCGAGCAGATGTTAAAAAAAGCAGTAAGTGCAAAAGGCTGAGAATGCAGAGGTGCCTGGAAAAGGCAAAAGTTAAGAATTTAGAGTCCCACGACCTGGACGTGGAGGAGAACATGTGGTGAGCCGGCACCCAAAGTGTTGGAAGGGGGGCAGGAGGGGTGAGCTCCGGAAACAAGTACAGACTAGTCCACACCAACTGCCCACGGCAAAACCCATGAGCTGGATCAGAGACAGAGGAAAGTTAGAGAGTCCCAAGATGCGGCTCTGTCAAAAATCAGGACTCTTGACGAGGAAGACCCCGCGGAGGGAAGCCGCCCCTGGAAGGCCGGGGGCCTCGGCGAACATGGCGGCCCGTCAAGAGTGGGGCGCCGGCCGCATGGGTCCAGCCGACAGGGCTTGGGTGCGCGGCCGGCCGGGTCGAGCTGCGCCCTCCCTCACTGTCCTCCCGGCAGGCCGCACGCAGGGTTGGCGGCTTGGGCCCAGTACGCGCCGACACCGCGCTCCGTACTTTCTCGCCCCCGGTCGCCGAGAGCCACGCGCGATGCCTGGCCACGCGCCACGCGGCCCCAAGGCCCGAAGCCGAGCCCGGGAAGGCGCCCGCCCCGCGCGGTCCCGCTCGCTTTACCTTGGCCTGCAACCGCGCTGGCGCCCAGGCCAGACAGGTGCAGGTACCGCTGAGGTGCGCGGAAGGCACGTACTCCTGATGCAGCCGGTTGCTGGCCGTCTCCCATACTCGTAGATGACCGTCGGTAGACGCCAAAGCGAAGTAGGCCTGGCTGTGCGGGGAGAAGGCGCATGGTACCCCAGCTGGGGCCAGGGGGTCGCCGCTACCGCCGCCGCCCGCCGCCATTGCTGCTCGGGCCCCGCTGCAGCCACGTGTTCGTCCGTGCGCAGGCGCACCGGCGCGGGGCGGAGCCTGGAGGAGGAAGTGAGGCGAGGGAGCACAGGGGGCTGACGGAGTGGCTCTAAGCGTCGTAAGCGAGCATCGGGCGGGTCCACCTTCTGGACGGTGGCCCTCCAGGGCCTGCCACTAACTAACTTGTTCTTGGGCTGGAGTGGGCATATCGGAACGTAACTGTACAATCAAGATCAAGCCCCGTTCCTTTAAAAAAAAAAAAAAAAAAAACTTAAAAAAAAAAATCAGGAGCCGGACGCCGTGATTCACGCCTGTAATTCCAGCACTTTGGGAGGCCGAGGCGGGTGGATCAAGAGTTCAGGAGTTCGAGACCAGCCTGGCCAAGATGGTGAAATCCCGTCTCTACTGAAAATACAAAAAAAAATTAGCCGGGCGTGGTGGCTGGCGCCTGTAGTCCCAGCTACTCAGGAGGCTCAGGCATAGAATTGCTTGAACCAAGAAGGCAGGGGTTGCAGCGAGCCAAGAGAGCGAGACTCCATCTTAAAAAAAAAAA
>CAUYQU010040642.1:0-28637 GCA_963574635.1 Cheracebus regulus
ATGGTTTTGTGGGCAGACCAGGCCCCCTGTTCTTTGCAGCCTCAGGACATGGTGCCCTGTATTCTATTTGCTTCAGCTCCAGCTGTGGCTAAAAGGGCCAAGGTACAGCTCAGGCCATTACTTCAAAGGGTGCAAGCCCCAAGCCTTGGCAGCTTATACATGGTATTGGTCCTGAGGGTGCACAGATGTCAAAAATTAACATTTGGAAACCACCACCTTGATTTCAGAAGATATATGGAAATGCCTGTATGTCCAGGCACAAATTTGCTGCAGGGGCAGAGCCTTCATGAAGAACCTCTGCTATTGCAGTAAAGAAGAGAAATGTGGGTTTAGAGTCCCCACACAGAGTTCCCACTGAGACACTGCTTAGTGGAGTTGTGAGAAGGGGGCCACCATCTTCCAGACCCCAGGGTGGCAGATCCACCAGCAGTTTGCACTGTGCCCCTGGAAAAGCTGCAGGGACTCAACACCAGCCAGTGAAAACAGCTGAGAGGATGCTGTACCCTCCCTGCAAAGCCACAGGGGCAGAGTAGCCCAAGGCTGTGGGAGTCACCTCTTGCAGCATGACCTGGATGTGAGACATGGAGTCGAAGGAGATAATTTCGAACTTTAAGATTTAATAGCTGCCCTATTGGATTTTGGACTTGCATGGGGCCTGTAAACCCCTTTTTTTGGCCAATTTCTTCTATTTGAAATGAGTGTATTTATCCAATGCTTGTACCCTCATTTTATCTAGGAATTAACTAAATTGCTTTGGAGTTTATAGACTGATAGGTTGAAGGGACTTACCTTGTCTCAGATGAGACTTTGGACTTGAACATTTAGGTTAATGCTGGAATGAGTTAAGATTTTGGGGGACTGTTGGGAAGGCATTTCTGTGTTTTGAAATGTGAAGACATGAGATTTGGGAGGGGCTGAGGCAGAATGATATGATTTGGCTATGTCCTCACCCAAATCTCATCTCGAATTGCAATACCTATTATCCCCAGGTGTTATGGGAGGGACCCAGCAGGAGGTAATTGAATCATGGGGATGGTTTCCCTCATGCTGTTCCTGTAACAGTGGGTGAGTTCTCTCAAGGTCTAATGGTTTTATAAGTGTCTGGCACTCATTCTTTCTCTTGCCACCCTGTAAAGAGGTGTCTTCTCCCATAATTATAAGTTTCCTGAGGCCTCCCCAATCGTGCAGATCTGTAAGTCAATTAAACCATGCAAAACTGGGAGTCAATTAAAACTGTTTCCTTTATAAATTATGCAGTCTCAGGTTTTTCTTCATAGTAGCATGAGAACGAACTAATATACTTTGTGATCTATGAAAAATGGGAAGCTGAATTGCTTCCTGAGCCATGGTGTCAACAGAAACTACCTAATTCAGTTCACATTTTTTTCTACTGGTAATGAAGCCAAACCAAAAATCTAGAAAAGGTAAACAGTATGGGATGAGGCTATTTGGCTCTAATTGATATATGGCTCCTCTCCTCTTCCTCCTCCTCTCTCTCCTCCACCTCCTTCTTATTCTTCTTCCTCTTCTTTCTTTTTCTCCACAATTGGGTAGAAGGGAGAGTGCTAGAAGTAAACATGGCTTAAAAAGTAAGCTCAAGATATATCTTATTGTTTATATTTTTCCAATTATTAACATAGTGAAAAAATATTAATTATAGGTGAACCTAGGAAATATAAATGTCATGAGCTCTAACTTGATGTTTAGCCCCTGAAGAATTTGCAACATTTGTTGTTACAATATAACACACATCTTTTAGATTCATTACATGAAGATAATATGTATTTATTCTTTCATATACTTTAGTGATCAAATATTTTATTAGATAATTGCAAACAAATGATTGGTCTTTTCTTGTGAGAACAAAAGTTTGTTTTCCAAATTATCACCATTAGGATTTTAGTGTTATATTAAATTGTGCTGAACTACTTTTCTAATGTATTAGATATATCATCTTTTATTTTATTATTATGGTCCACATGTTATTTGCATTTGTCTGAATTATACTCATGAAATTTGTGAGAAATATTAAAATGTAGTTGTGAAAACTACTAACTCCTGCAATTTAAATTATTGAATAATACAGGTCAAGTAATCAAATGGAAACATAATGCAATTATATACATTTAATAAGATGATCTAAAATGTTAGTAAAATAAATGTCTTTAAGAATTTTATCCACTAATAATTTTTCTTGGTAATTATCCATTGCAAGTGTGTTTTTCAGATTTGATTAAATCTTATTCAAAAATTTTGAAGAGCTCTTTATTATTTACTTAATTATATTATTTAACCTATATAACAGCTATTAATATCTTAAACTAGAGGAGTCAAAAGGCTTAACCAAAAAGCTTTTTAGAAAGTTGTACAGTTAGTTAATAAATGGTGGGACTAGTGTCTTTTGATTCCAAACATATCAACTTCACCACACCACAAACTAAAACTAAACTGCGTATGAGATGGCTTCCTATAGAACAAATTGCTGTGTTCTCCTTGAGGTTAAGGTTATACGTTTTCAGCAAGTGAAACAAACAAAGCCAGAAAAACAACAATCAAAAACAAAAGCCCAGGCTATACAGGGTCCTTACAAGATAATGGCATAAAACACACATACACACACAGAGCAAACCAGCCAAGGTGAGTGAATGTGTTCTCTTTATGGATCTACAAGGGAGGGTAGTTTTAAAGGAAAGAACTTCCTAGCGCCATTCCCCCCTCCCGTCCCTCTCCATCTGGGAGATTTAAAGATTTATGTTTGAATTTCACGGGTGTGGGAAGAAACTAAGATTCAGTCACTCTAGCGGAAGTTCTAAGGAACTCCCTTCATTGGCCAGGGGTCTTAGAGAAGGTGGGGGTTCCTCACAGGTGAAAAGTCCCCTTCTTCCACACCCCTTTGGACTCCATGTTTGGGTCCCCTTCCATGAACACTCCCTTCTTAGAAGCCATCTTTCTGTCTCCTGGATTTCACTTCTGGAGCCCCTGTCCACACTCTCTCGTGGAAGCTGTCTTCCCCTCCTAAACTCCATCTCTCTCTATTCCCTTCCACTCAGTGTGGAAGCTGCTTTCCTTTCCTGGATTCCATCTTTCTGGATTCTCTCACCCAGTGTGAGAGGAGATTTCCTTCTCTGGTTTCCTCCCTCTGGGAGCCTTTCTCACTCAGTGTGAAAGCGGCTTTTCTTTCTCTCACTCATTGTGAGAGTTAGCTGTTTCTCTATCCTTCTCCTTTTCCTCTCTTTAAATAAATCACTTTCTACAAACACTTTTGAGTCTGGCATTTACTGTGCACTGCATTGTGGTCCCCTCTCTCATTCTTGAGAGGGCAGGAGACCAAGAACCTGGAGAAACGTCATCTCAGGGGAGCTGAGGGCACCCTGAACCCCTGAATCCTAATATTACATAAGTACACTAGAAATGTTTATGTCATTGCAGCTTAATGACAGTGAAGAATATAAGACCACTCAGAAGTAAACCTACCTGAATTGGTTGGGTTACAAAAGGCATGCTGGAGGAGACAGCATGTAAGATTAGAAACAAGTAAAAAAATGTCTAGGCCAGTAGGAAAGAAGAGTGGAAGGCTGAAAAACAATGAAAAGAGCTACTCCACACATTCTCTGGGAATGGAAGATGACAGAGGATATGTAAAGACTCATCTTCAGGTAAGAGAGTAGTGACCTATCAGATATGTACTTCACTTAGATTGAGGAACGGAGAGTGGACTGTTGGTAGTACAGAGGAGAATAATCATGTAGCCACGAATGTAGCAGGAGTTGTATAAAAGTAAGCTAGTGGGCCAGGTGCAGTGGCTCATGCCTGTAATCCCAGCACTCTGGGAGGCTGAGGTGGGCGAATCACCTAAGGTCAGGAGTGTGAGAACCGCTTGACCAACATGGAGAGAAACACCATCTCTACTAAAAATACAAAATTAGCTGGGCATAGTGGGGCATGCCTGTAATCCCAGCTACTCGGAAGGCTGAGGCAGGAGAATCACTTGAACCCAGGAGGCGGAGGTTGTGGTGAGCCAAACTCCAGCCTGGGCAACAAGTGCAAAACTGTGTCTCAAAAAAAAAGAAAGAAAAGAAAAGAAAAAAAAAAAGTAAGGTAGTGAGTATGCATCTAGGCCCAAGTTATACCTACCATTAGACGAATTATAATGAAAACCACACATATTGCATGTATTAGTTCAAAATATTTAATACTTGTAACAATGCCAGAGATTAAGTACTTTAATGCCCTTTTCCTTTGTTGGGAAAAATGAAGCACAAGGAGTTTAAAGAACTTGTCCAGGTATGCACAAATAGAAAAGAATGAACAGATATGCAAACTCAGGGGGCTGACTCCAGTGTCTATTTTCTTAAATCCTATGCTACTCTGCAGGATGGCTGGACGCTTGAGGGGAGCTGTATCACCCTTAGCAAATCACATGGCTTCTTTGTATAACAGTTGCTTCAAAAGTAAAGATGGGGGTGATCATCATTTTGTATTTAACCTTTCCATATTTTGAATGGGAAGTAATATATTGTAGTCAAGATTAGATTTTACTAATAAAGACACAGTTTATGAAAGTATTTTTCTTATTTAGTCTTAAAAATATCTTACAGCACCAACTGCAGCAAATTTATCCAACTCAAGCCCTACTTATTGTAGGAGGCTCTTCTTTCTTTTTCTGGTACCAAATATCACTCTCGTCTAAGGATTTCTTAGTAACACTTGTCTGAAACTTAATAGTAGATCTTGTTTTTGAGGCCCAAAAGTTGACATTCAATAAGTATTTGTGCAGAAATTTCAAGCAATTTATTTTATTAATAGTATAATTTGCTTATATACTAGAGAAATAACTGGAGTATCACCATTAACTGATTGGTCATGTGAGAAAATTCCTTCATTGATGATATGCTAGTAATTGTTGATAAATATTACTGGCAGCTATTAACCTGGAAGTCACTGTGATTGTCATCCATATATCTATCAATGTCGGGGCAATGAGAAAATGAGTGAAGAGTGTAGGCTCAGCCCATATTTCCTGTCAAATTTCATTACACACAGACACACACAGAATTTTAAATTGAAAATAAGTAATTTATAGACCTACATACCAAGAAAGAGTGCACTCAATTTTTTATAATTTCTCTAAGTAGAACTCCAACAAACTTGGCTTGATGAACACAAGTTTTTGTAGTGTATTTTTCTGAAGAAGCTTGAAAGTCAGAGTCTATAGATGAAGAGTGTGGAGTTTGGTCTTTTGTTAATCACCAAAGGGTACTGATAAAAAGATCATTCAGAGTAACAGGACAGAAAGGCTTTCCCGTCTCTTGTACAGATCGAGAGCAGTAGCAGCTTCTTTGCCCACAGTGAATGTCCTGGGACTGTAGGTATGGAGAGTGCTCTGTGTAGGTGCTACACAATGAATGTCCTGGGACTGTAGATATGGAGAGCGCTCTGTGTAGCTGCTACCTTCTTGGTAGCATTCAGAACCATCTTAAGTTCCATCCAAGCAAACTACACACAACATATCTACTACGTTTATTGCACAAATGATGAAATTTAGGAAAAGTATTTGTTTAGAACAAATTGATAAATATTAGATGAGCTATGTAATGTGAAGAAATTTTTTACGTTAGTGCACTGTTTATGAAACCATTGGTCTATTACACTTCTTCCCATCATGATGTTATGCACTATAAATAATAGATTCATTGCAATGAAGGATTTTTCAAACATTCTATAGAGAATATTTTCCAGTAATCATACTCATTAGATATCTGATTAAAAGTACCAAGAGTATAATCAGCCAGAATCTTGAATCAATTACACATGGCAGCTTTGCTATTCTCCCAGTGCACGCATAAAACTGCCATTTCACATTACTAACATTTGAAGTCTTTAGGAAAAAGCAGCTGCTTTTAAAGGTTAAAAAAAAAAATGCCTTCAGGCTGGGCATGGCGGCTCATTCCTGTAATCCCAGCACTTTGGGAGGCCGAGGGGGCAATCACTTGAGCTCGGGAGTTCAAGACCAGCCAGGATAAAATGGTGAAGACCTTTCTCTACTAAAAATACAAAAAATTAGCTGTGCATGATGGCAAATGCCTATATTCTCAGCTGCTCTGGAGGCTGAGGCAGGTGGAGTGTCTGAACCCAGGAGGTTGAGCCTACAGTAAGTCATGATGGCGCCACTGCCTGGGTGACATATTGAGGCCCTATCTCAGATAAAAAGATAAAAGGAAAGCCTTCAGTATTCTTTCTAGTCATTTCTGTACAATTAATTTATATAATTTAATCATGTACAAATTTTCTTATGATTTAATAAAATAAATATTAATATTAATAAGTATAATTCCAGGAGGCATATCCAATAAAACACATCAAAATACTTGTTTCTGTTCTTCACAATATATTTCTTGTTTACAGTGAATCTGGCTGGGTACAGTGGCTCACACCTATAATCTTAGCACTTTGTGAGGCTGAGGCAGGTATATCTCTTTAGGCCAGAAGTTCAATGTTACAGTGAGCTATGATTGTGCCACCACACTCTGGCCTTCTGGCCTTGATGACTGAGCAAGACTGCCTCCAAAAAAAAAAAGCATAAAAATGTATTATAGCATGTGGCTAAATAGCATGTGGCCAAATAAGATTTATAAATTTAAAATAACTTAGAGCTTAAGAAATTTCATCTTCAACCACAAGAGTCTCAATAAAATTTAAGATTATGGGAACAGTACTGATAAATTATTTTTAAGTTTTATTATTACTTTAAGTACCAAGGACTTAGAAGTCATCATTTCAGAAATCAGAATCACTAATTTTGTATTTAGAAATTCTTTTTGATACAAAGACAAAAGTGTGAAATGTTAGCTTGTTGCCTTTTTTGTCTGAAATTAAATGTACTAAATTATGACTCCCTTTTTACTAGATTCAAATGAAATTCAACTGAATAAAACAAATATTTATTTAACATATAATCATTTTTATTATCTAAGGTATTTCAAGGAGGAATGCTTAAAGCCCTTGAGAGGTAAACACTCATATGAGTCAGACATTACCAGACTGTACTCAAGAAAGTATGTCAATTTCTGACTGAAGTGTAGCTGCAGCTGCGTACAGACATGTATGTACACACCACACACATACACATACACATACACACACACACAAACACAGAGAGGCATCAACAGGGATTAATATTTTTAAGTATTCAACTACAAAAATAATCTTATGTTATATATTCTATACTTGTTTTTAAGCCAAGCTATTGCCAAGACTACACATTAGATGGATGTTATTTATACATCTTATAATCTTTTTTCTCCTTGAATCTTCTGGAGCATATTATGGTGTAAATAAATCAATAAAAGCATGATGCATAGATGATATTGTGAGTCCTTATGAGATTTAGCTCAGGATTCTGAGGTTTAAGAGTGTCAAATATTTCCATCCATCATTGCATGCCTTAACAGTAGCTCCAAAGGAAGCCACCTCAGAAGAGTGAGTTCGCTTTTTTAAAAAAAATAATAATTCCTAGTATATTGCTAGGTTTACGTTTTAAAAAATATTATGTGTAAAGAATCAATGTTTATAATTTGAAATCAAAACATATAAATTGTGAATTCGTAATTGTCCTAGTGATAAATGGAGATTTTTTCTATTTTGTAAATGATATATGAACATACATAATTTTTAATTATTAACAGTGAATGACTGATAGATCTAGTCCTGTTTTTATTTTTCCCCAAAAATAATGAGCAAAAGATCTTTAGGCACGTACTTTATTTTTGTTTATTTATTTATTTATTTATTGAAACAAAGTCTCACTCTGTCACCCAGACTAGACTGCAGTGATGTTAAAATCCTCCCATTTCAGCCTCCTGAGTAGCTGGACCCACAGGTGCACACCATGATACCCGACTACTTTTAGTGTTTTGGTGGAGATTGCATTTCACCATGTTATTGAGGATGGTCTCGAATTCCTGGGCTCAAATGATCTGCTAATTGAATTAGATTTAGAGGCAAGCTTTTGCCTCTGATTGAATGTGCAAGTTCCATTTCACAATGGAAGTTTCTGAAGTTTGTCCCAACTTAAGAACTTTGGACACCTATTGTAAAAAGATTATGAAAGGTTAGAAGTCATATCATTTCTTTCGGTGAGATGCTTTGTCTCAGGAACAGCTTAGCAGAGAAATTTTATTTTTTATGTTGAGAGAAAGTCATTAAATTAAAAAACCCAGAGGTTTGTGGAAACACAAGATGACAAAATTCATACTGTAGCTAACAGTTTCTGTTAACTGTGAAATTAGTAGTAAACACCAATATAATTCCATGAAATCTAAGGCATATAGAGGATCCAAAGCCTGATTTTTATTGGTAGCAGAACACTTCAAATTTCTTATATAAAACGAGGGAGGGATAACATGGGGAGAAATGCCAGATATAGGTGATGGGAAGAAAGGCAGCAAACTACATTGCCTTGTGTGTACCTATGCAACATCTTGCATGTTCTTCACATGTACCCCAAAACCTAAAATGCAATACAATATATATATATATATATATATAAACACATATACATATGATTTTAAATAATTTCAAACATGTATGGAAAAGGAACATGAAGTTAACTCATATCTCAAATATGCAGTTTTATATATTTTTATAATAATAATTAAATACTAAGTCTTCCATTAGTATATTTATAATGAATATACAAATAGAAGGCTCCTCTGGAATCTGTTTCTTAGACATGAAAATGAATCTGAAATGAAATAAAAATAAAAATAAACATATCAGTTCATAGCTTTTCAACAAAAAATCAAAATTTAATAATTAAAAAATTATATTATCAAATTTCTATCCAATAGAAATTTTTAATTTTAATTTTTTTATTTTTATTATACTTTAAGTTCTGGGGTACATGTGAAGAACATGCAGGTTTGTTATATAGGTATACACATGCCATGGTGGTTTGCTGCATCCATCACCTCATCATCTTTATTGGGTATTTCTCCTAAAGCTATCCCTCCCCTATCCCCCCACCTCCTGCTATCCCTCCCCTAGGCCCCCACCTCCTGACAGGCTTCAGTGTGTGACGTTCCCCTCCCTGTGTCCACATGTTCTCATTGTTCAACACCCACTTATGAGTGAGAATATGTGGTGTTCGGTTTTCTGTTTTTGTGTCAGTTTGCTGAGAATGATGGCTTCCACCTATATCCATGTCCCGGCAAAGGACATGAACTCATCCTTTTTTATGGCTGCATAGTATTCTCTGGTGTATATGTGCCACATTTTCTTTATCCAGTCTATCATTGATGGGCATTTGGGTTGGCTTCAAGTCTTTGCTATTGTGAATTTTAAAAATTTAATTACAATATTTTAACTTAAAGAATTTAATTATTAAACTCATAAATATTAAAAATAGAAATTCAATAAATTTAAAAATTATCAAAATCCTTAAATTATTCTTGTCTTTTGACACAGTAGTTCTCACAATCTCTTCTTAAGTGACTAAAAATGTATTAACATACTTTGTTCAGAGACATATTTGAAGTATAATTTCAATAGGAATGAAAAAATCTCCAAATTTCTTGAAATAGGAAGGAGAAAGTTTAAATGTCATATTATGTATGTATAATGCAAAGATTTATCCACATTTTTAATGATATGGAAAATTTTTTATGAATGTATACCTATATTTATATGTTTCAGTTTATACCTTCATATGTATGTACATATACATATATCTAGACATAAAGATAAATAGAAGAACATAAAATAAATCTACCAAAACATCTAGAAAATGTGTATTGGCCTGTTTTCACTCTGCTAAAAAGATATACTTGGGATTGGGTAATTTATACAGGAAAAAGTTTAATAGATTTACAGTCATACATGACTGGAGAGGCCTCACAATCATGGTGGAAGACAAGGAGGAGCAAGTCCCATCTTACATGGATGGCAGTAGGTAAAAAGAGAGTTTTGGCAGGGAAACTTCCATTTTTAAAACCATCAGATCTCATGAGACTTATTCACTATCAGATGAACAGTGCAGGAAAGACCTGTCCTCATAATTCAATCACCTCCCACCAGGTTCCTCCCATGACATGTGGGGATTGTGGGAGTTACAATTCAAGATGAAATTTGGGTGGAAACACAGCCAAATCATATCAATATGCATGTTTTCAACCTATTGACTTCTGTGAAATCTGGATGCATTTTACAATCAGTTGGATTTTACAATGACTGCCATCTGGTTAAAGTCATGACATAGACATGTGAAAAATCTCCCTTAGATTCTTCTGACAAAACCAGGAAACTGTCAGCATCAATGGTGCTTAATTATCATGTGAGAAGGCTTAGTGAGTGAGTAAATCAAGGGTGATATTTTTTCCCCTTTTAATCTTTTATTCAGATTTTCAAAATTGTATAGTATTTGTATAGACAAAATTTATTAACAAACACTGTAAAAGAGAGCATACAAGGAAATGAAATGAAGGAGGGACATGTATTCTTAATATAGAACTATAAAGTCCCACTAAAAAAAACTAGAAATAATGTCATTTTAACTGTATTGAAACCAAAGGTTAACATAGAAACAGAATAGCAAAGAAAATTTAAAAGTAGGGAAAAGGAATTGTACTAAAATAATACTTTATTTATTGCTTTTGAGAAAGTTGTTAGCTTAAGTAAAATTTAAAGTAGCTAAGCCAATTAACTGAATGTCAGGTTTAGGTCCTAAAGAATACTTACAACCTTGGCCAAACCACTGCTCTCACTTATATCCCATTATTTCCATTTTTAAAATTAGGAAATACTCTCCCCAGCAAAATTAGGAAATACCCCACCAAGTTGGGGAAAGTTTGTAAATTATGTCAATATTGGGAAATGTTACAAAACACCTATTTGAATATCACTACTGAGGTATACAGATTCTGAAAAGTCTTCATGCCAATATAGTTTCACCTTGAGAAACGCCAGTCTTATTTACAAATTTTATGGGATGATGTTGGTACCCAAACTTACCCACTGTGAATGTATAATTAAGTGAATTTTACTAAATTTATACAGTTGTGCAAATTGCCACAATTCAGTTTTAGAACATTTATGTCACTTCCAAAATTTCCATCTTGTTCCTTTGCAGTCAATCTCCATTCTCACCCTAAGCTTTGATCTGCTTTCTGTCTCAATAAATGTGCCTTCTCTGGACTTTTCATTCATGTAGAATCATACAATATGTGACTTTCTTTAATAGGCAATATTTTTAGATTCATACATGTTGCAGTATGTATCAGTAGTTTGTTCATTTTTATTGCATTCTACTGTTACAATTTGTCCCTATTCTGCATATTTTTAATTATTCATCAATTAATGGACATTTGTAGTATTTTTTAGGTTTTGGCTATCATCAATAATGCTATTGTGAATGTTCATGTATGTGTCTTTGTGTGGACTTGTATGTTCATTTGCTTTGGTAGATTTCTGTGAGTGGAATTATTGTGCTGTATAATAAGTTTATGTTAAAATTTTCAAGTGCCAAACTGTTTTCCAAAGATACTTTACCGTTTTGTATTTCCACCAGCAATGGATGAGGGTTCCCATTTGTGTGCATTTTTCCTAACGCTTGGTATTTTCTGTCTCCTTCCATAACCATTCTAGTGGGTGTGTAATGGTATCTAATTATGCTTTTCATGTGCATCTCTCTAATAACTAATGGCATTGCACATCTTTAAATGTGCTTCCTAATCATTTTTACATCTCCTGTAATAAGATGTCTATTCAAATTATTCATTATAACTTTCAGGAATAATCTAAGAAATCCTTATCTAACCCAAGATCATGAGGCCCTTCTCCTAATTATTTAATATAAAGAGTTTTAGGTTTTGCATTTAGGTCTTGTGATTTGTTTTTATTTAATTTTTGTATGTGGTGTGAGGAATTTTATTACTATTTTCATTATTATTCTTTGCATGTGGACACTTTTGTTGTAAAGCAATTGGCCATAAGTGCATGACTTATTTGAAATTGCCAAGCTCACAATAAAAGACATAAGATTTCCTTCCACAATTGTAATTTTTGCTCAAAAGGTCACATTTTATTACTGATAATGAATATTCCCATTTGTTTTTCTTGAAGTGTCAATCTAATTAATCATTTTCTCAGAAATATCTACCAAATACCAAAGTCTAAATAATTATTTTTAAATCCCTTTCCTATATAACTTACTTCCTTCTCTCTGAAGCAGCATCTATACCTAAAGTGAATCCTCTAGTCCGTAAGTCAGTTTGACTAATATGTTCTGTTGAGAATCTCCTTCCTTGTTGAATGTTCTGGAATGTGTTTCTTGGAAGAAAACCGAAGCAATGTTAAAGGTCAATTTGTTTGTTTCCTTTCTCTCAGGGACCAGAGTCTTACACCGCCATTTGTGTAAAGTCAGAAAATAGTTTTGTCTAGTCCTTTAGGTTGTTTGTATTTTTCTTTGTTTACAGATATAGGCTTTACATGCTATTTTTTAGTCCATAGTCCATTGTAAGTGGAAGCTGCAGTTCTTCAAATCATTTTAGTTGAGTCATTCTAGTAATTGTATAATTTTAATTATAGAGTAAAATTTCTTCAAACATAGTGATAATATATTATGTAATTAATTTGAGATAAGAGCACTAAAAACCAAGAAATTTGTCTTAATATTTTAGCCGTTTCAACACAAAAAAAATGGACAAATGGTATTACATCAAACTACAAAACTTCTAACAGCAAACGAAACAATCAACAAAGTGAAGCGACAACCCACAGAATAGGACAAAACATTTGCAATCTACTCAGTGACAACAGATTAATAACCAGATTATATAAGGAGCTCAAACAACTCAACAGGAAAAAATCTAATAATTCAATTTTAAAAATAGGCAAACATTTTTGAATAAACACTTCTCAAAAAACCATACAAATGGCAAAGAGGTATATGAAAAAGTGTTCAGCATCACTGATTATCAGAGAAATCCAAATTAAAGCTACAAAGAGCTATCATCTCATCCCAGTTAAAATAGCTTTTATCCAAAAGACAGGTAATAACAAATGCTGGCAAGGATGTAAAGAAAAGGAAAGCCTGTACACCATTGGTGGGAATGTACTTTATTACAACCACTAGGGAAAACTATTTAGAAGTTCCTCAAAAATCTAACAATAAAGCTACCATTTGATCCAACAATTCCACTGCTAGGTATATCCCGAAAGAAAGGAAAACTCTGTATCAAATTATATCTGCGCTCACAAATTGTTTCAGCACTATACACAATAGCTAAGATTTGAAAGCAACCTAAGGGTCTATCAACAGATGAATGGATAAAGAAAATGTGATGCTTATACAAAATGGAGTACTATTGAGCCAAAGTAGTCAAAACTGCAGTTACATCAGCATGAATCAAAGTGGTGACACCAAACTGTATGTGTAGTCAATGCATTCTCCACTGCCTTACACTTAGAATGTTAAAAATTCTAGTTTAATTCTAGTTCAAATAAATGCCCTAAATTATAAATTAAAAATTGTGTTTTTTTTTTTTTATTGTACTTTAGGTTCTGGGGTACATGTGCAGATCATGCAGGATTCTTGCATAGGTACACACATGGCAAGGTGATTTGCTACCTCCATCAAAGGTATCTACCATTGATTTATGACTTTTTAATATATTCTGTGTGAAGAAATAGAGAGCATGCCTCAAGTTCTTAATGCTGAGTGCATATTATGATGATTGTCTCAAAGAGGGTTTGTGGACTATTTTGAGTTGCTCTGTGAACCAGCCATTGTTTTTATGGAATATAACTTTGACTTGATAAATGTAAACTTTTACTTGAAAAAAATTATATTATTATTATATTTACTATTTTATAGAGAACTAGTAACTGGTTTATAGTATCAAAGAAAGAAAATATTTAAAATAATCATTATTTTAGACTTCTTGAAATTAGAGCTACAGTATTATATCATGTGTTTTGCTAACCATAGAATTTAGGCTTTGATATTTGGCAGATAGTTTTGAGAAATGAACAAGTGAGAGACTGACGCCTCAAGAAAAGCAAATGGCAGTCTTCATTACTATTAATACAACATGAGCTCTTGAGCAAAAATTAAAATTTCAGAAATCTTGTATTCTCTACTGTGAGCTTGGCAATTTCAAATACTTGAAACTTTTAAAACTAGATAGATAGTGACATTAATAAATGTGAACTTTTCATATCTTGTACTGTGTTAAAACTTGAAAGATTTATATAACTCAGTGAACTAGTATTTTTAAAATAATGCATTATGTTATGAAATTATGCATTGGTAAATAATTCATTTGAAGTGCAAGACAAGCCAATAAATTATAATGCAATGTAATGTAAAAGGGTATCAAAGAGTACCAAAGTTCCCTGATAAAGTTTCTGATCCCATATTTCAATTATTCTTTAAGAAATTATCACTTGTTAAATTTTGGTAAAGACCAAAGAATAATATTTACAATTACCTAAAAAGATCATTTTAACTTTTAAACTACATTAATAGTTGAACAGATTTTATTCAAATACTTCAACTTAAACAACATATTGAATGAAGAAACAGATATGAGAATCTACGTGACTTCACAGATATTTGCAAAAGCATAAAAAGTCCCACCCTTCTCATTTAATATTTTGTTTTGAAAAATGCTAATGTTTTTAATAAAAGTATACTACTTTTACTATAATTGTTATTCATAGTACCTAGTAAATTTATTGTTATTCCCAAATTAATTTATTAGTAGATATTTTAGAAATTTCTTTTTGATATCAAAATGGTAGATATTGATAGGCATAGCACACACAAAAGATTTTGTAGGTCCTCAGTAAGTTTTGGAGCATAAAAAAATTGGAGTAGATGGAAAGAAGAAAGTCAAATTTCTATCCTGTAGTACATCCCCTACCTCATCAAATTTACACATATCATGTTTTAATTAAATTCCATAAGCTGTTACAGATGTTTGCTGCTTTTAGATAACATCTGGCCCTTTCACCTTCAGTTATTTAAAAACAACGTATTTTTGAGTTCAAATTTTTTCAACAATTCTATATTACTATTGTATTTGCTCTTTTTTATGGAACTAGTCATTGGTTTATAGATTCAAAGAAAGAAAATATTTAAAATAATCATTGTTTTAGACCTCTTGAAATTAGACAGAGATACAGTATCATGTGCTTTGCTAACCATGATAAACAGAATGGTGAGGGAAGTTGTATTCTACCCCTTAGGTGTTTGCTTACAATGAGGAGGTCATGAGAGAGGACAACAGAGAGCATAAAATATTTATGTAGTGCCACTTGTTTTGCCCGTTTGGGAAATCAATATTTTAACAATCGTATTTTACAATACCCAGGATCATGAGTCTACTGTGCTAAGAATAAGAGAGTTTATAGAAGTGGAGGCTGAAAACACCAAGTATATAAAACTTCTTAAAAGTGTACATCCTGGAGCTATAAAGAGAGAGAAAACACAGCACTAGCAGAGGCTAAAACAGCAATGATCTTCTCGCTTTTTACCTCATATGCATTAAAACTCTCTTTCCAAGTTTCTGTTTTCTTTATGGTATATGATATACTTCCAACAATATTTGTAAAATATTAATATCATGCTGTGTTATTTAGGCTGCATTTAAAAGATCTCAGCTGAAAATTAAATACTCAAATTATACAAAAGCATTATTTGTTTCAGAGTTATATGAAGACCACTTTTTTGGTCAAAATATTGTATGTTCAATGTAGTTATTTTTAGTGTTTTTTATATGATGTCTTAGATAGATAAAACTCCCTAAAAAACATAAATATTTACTTGATTACTGTAATAACTTATAAAATACATATAGTGAAAATATTCTCTTTCATATATGTAATTTAGGTAATTCATAATTATGGGGAGTTTTATTTTCTTTTGTTATTCTTGAAAAGCAAAATCCACCATTTCTTCTATTTACTGAGGGTATTGGATTTTAAATAACATTTAAAGGTATAAAACATAGATTGCTAAAATATTTTAATAAAAATAAAGGTGCAGAAAGCTATTAGAATGAACATAGGAATTTAGAATAACTAATAATTTTAAAGATTATTTTGTTGGCATATTATAATCTAAAGTTAGAAAATTGAAATAAATATAAAAAGCCTAAGAGTAAACGAATCATCTCTCTTTATATATGTAGTAAACTGTGAGTAAGCCAATCTACTTTGTACATATATATGTATATACATATACATATATATGTGCGTGTGTGTGTATATATATATATAGAGAGAGAGAGAGAGAGGGAAGGAGGGAAGGAAAGAAGCAAGGAAGGAAGGAGAGAGGGAGGGAGGGAGGAAAGAAAGGGGGATAGGGCAAATAAATTTGAATTTTATACAAAATATAATATATAATTGCATATCTCTGTTCCACTTTTTGTATTAAAGATGATAATTATACAATAAAACTTTCCCTTTTCACTGTATATTTCTCTGCATTTCGACAAATGTATAAGCATGTTAACTGCCACTATAATCAAGATGTAAAGCAACTCCGTCAATCTCATCCACTCCCATCCTAATTCTCCTTTAATGCTTTGTATAATCCTTCCTCACACTGCCAGCTCCTGTCAACCAGCAATCTGTTTCTAGTTCCTGTAGTTTTGCCTTGTCCACGATGTCATACAAAGAGTATCATATACTGAAATCTAATCATATCCTTAGACCCTGCAATCTGAGTTTGTTGTCTTTCAGGCAGAAACAACTCATCTGAGATTTGTGTGGATTGTTGTGTATATCGAGTAATTTTTGTTTGTTTGTTTTAACTACTGAGTAATATTCAATTTTGTGGCTATCCCAAATGTATTCCTCTGTTTACCAGTTGAAAGAACTTTGGGTTAGTTTTATTTGAGAACAGCTACAAATAACAACACTATACACATTTCTGCATAGGATTTTCCATAAACTAAAGTGTTTACTTGGCTAAAATATGGTGAGTAAAGTGTTTCTGTTTGTCTGGTGATTTTATGTTTAATTATATGGGACTATCAAACTGTTTTCCAATGTAGCTGTATCATTTTACATCCCTCCATGCTTTGTTTCATTGTGTCAGGTACTCGGCATCTTTTCTAACTTGAGATGGTGAGTTTTATTTTTTATTATCATTTTAACCACTTATGTATTTGTGTCATATACCTTGTCACGTTTTCACTTGTATTTATCTGCTGATGAAAAATGTTGAGAATCTTATTTGCTTTTTGCTATGTTTATGTCTTCTGGTCAACTATCTGTTCAATTATTTTGCCAATTTTCAATTATTAGTAGTAAACCAGACAAAAAGGTTACATACTAGGTGGCTTCATTTATATAAATTTCTATAAAATGCAAACTAATTTATAGTGATAGAAGACAGTGCAGGAGTTGTCTGGTGTTGGGAGAGCAGGGGACAGGGAGGGCCGCTGCGGGGAGATTATGAAGGGAAATGTGTAAACCTTCACAGCTGACAGACATGTTTATCCATATAAAATATGTGGGCTCTCCAAAGGAAAGCAAACATAACCCTTACAGATGATAATACTGATAATAATTGCCAGTATTATAACCATGATTACAACCTTGTAAGGTTCAGTACTTGGCTTAGGATTCAGTACTTAGCCTCCGCTTGGAGGAAAGAATGGAAAATTGAGTTTTCTTTTGCCTCTGACTGTGAAAGAAAAATCTGTTCTGAATTTTCACATTACTGTAGCACCTTACACATGTTTCTGTCTCATGGAAGTAGCCCAATCCATTCCTGACTTAATCTTGAGTTATAGATACTTTTGCTTTTCTCCATCCTTGTAACCATTGCAGCTTATAGCTTAGCTCAGACAAGTAGTAAGCATAAGTCACTGTTAGGATCCAAAATATATTGCACAGAGGTATATAGACGTTAACCACTATTGTCATGTGGTATTCATGTAAAGTAACACTTATTGGAGAAACTCAGAGGCAAGAACAGTACCTGAACACATATATCTTGAAACTCTAAGTATTCTACAAAAAGATGTTTGGGCTGGACATAAATGAAAAACTGTGGAAGAATTTCAGGAAAGAGATTTCACACTGTGATAATTTACATTTTTCTAGAAGACTTGAAGGGGAGATAAGAAACATTTGTTACATGGTTTAAATTACATAACAATTAGAGCTTTTTGATCAAGGAGAAAGCTTTGTCAAGATCCTTCTCCTGGTGTTATTCAAAATCTTTATGTTGTTGTTCTGCTCAGCTAATTTTGATTAAGCTCCCAAAGATAACTCTAGCACCATCCATATATGCTTTCCATTAAAATCACATTAATGAATTTATGAAATAGTGATCATAGTTATGCTTGCACAATATCAATTGGAAGGAAATAAACTAAAGGTACTTTGTAGAATTTCATTTTAAAAATTAAAGCATATCTTAACAATGGACTGCATATCTCTTGCCATCTATATATGTACATACATACTGTCTTTATATGCACTTATGTGAAAAGAAACAAGGTTTAGTGAAGTGTGCAACCTCTCCTTCCACACGGGCAACAAGAAATAATACACACGAAAATGATTAGACAGATGCATACTTGTCTAGACAATGTCAAAGTACACATGAAATGATGCTGCATTTCAAAAAATAAAAGGATACAAATATAGAAAAATATTTACTTTTCATTGAATACATTTTCTGTAATATGGACGTTTTAACTAATTTAACCTACTGAGTCTTTTTTAAATTAAAATAAAATGAACTTATTAGTTCCCAGAACTTGATTTCTATTATTATTCTCTAGTAAAAATAACCAAGCTTCCATGAATAAGTAGCTGATTCTAGCACTGAGGTGTGGGAAATTAAAGAACACAGAGCATCTTGCCCTACTAGGAAGTAAGGATGGACACAATGGTGGAGATATTTTAAAGAGATATAGGATCTACCTTAAAGAACTTTCAGTGTCCAAAGCTGGAAAAATATGACCAACAAAGTGACTAATATAGTTGTTTTATAACCCAAAGTAGAAAATAAATGCATATGATGTGGTTTGGCTCTGTGTCCCTACCAAAATCTCATCCTTTAGCTTCTATGATTCCCACATGTTGTGGGAGGAACCTAGTGGGGGATAATTGGATCAAGGGGATGAGTCTTTCTTGTGCTGTTCTCATGATAGTATATAAGTCTCATAAAATCTGATGGTGTTAAAAATGGGAGTTTCCCTGCACAAGCTCTCTCCTTTGCCTGCTGTCATCCATGTAAGATGTGAATTGCTCCTTCTTGCCTGCCACCATGATTGTGAGGCCTCCCCAGCCATGTGAAACTGTAAATCCATTAAAATTCTTTCTTTGTAAATTTTCCAGTCTGGGGTATGTCTTTATTATTACTGTGAAACCAGACTAATAAAGCGTATGAGTCCACATTAATACAAATAAATTGCTAAATAAATAACTAGAATGAGAGGACTTAGGCAAATAGGTAAAACAATTCCAAAAATTTATATAGAGAGTCTCTATTCACAGATGTCAAACACAAATTTCTTTTTTTGTGGGGTGCATAAAGTGACTTCCTTTCAAAACCTTACAGTATATAAATGGAGAAAATAATAGTAACTTTACAGTGGAGAAACATGACAGGCAGAGTGCCATCCAGATGAAGGTAAATCTGAGTTGTAATAAGTGTTATTGATAGTATGTACTTTTGATGTGGATGAGAATGGCATTTTACCTCTCTGATTTTCCACCCCCTAAAATGATAATTATTATCTAACATTGAGAGGGAAAATCTAGGCAAACCCAATTTGAAAGACATTCTGTAAAATACCTTATCAGTACTTCTTAAAACATCAAGGTTTTTTAAAAAAAAAAAAAAAAAAAACTAAAATGTTAATAGTAGAAAAAACTGAGTATGAAGTATATGGGAATTCTCTATATATACTTTGTAAGTTATATGTACTTTCTCTGTATGTACTTTGTAAATTTCTCTTTTCTAAAAAAAGAATATAAAAATAATATTAAACCTTTTAAAAAATCAGCATAAACATAAACACAATTATATCATCAATGAATTAATTTGAATTTTTCATTTCTAAAAGTTTATTATATATTTTCCCCATAAATATTTTCATGAAGATAATTAATACATTTTAAGAATAAATATTGTCTGTTATAAACTTAGCAAAATTTACATGCACATATGGTTTATTTCTCTGTTAAAATGTGTTTTAGATAAAATTTGCAAGAAGATTTATAAAATAAAGAGAATTGTGTATTGTTGAGAGAAATTTTTGAAGTTAAAAGTGGATTTGTTTTTTTCCTCAAGGCTTGATCAAAATATGGCATTTTATTCTTTAGCAGAACATACTGTATTTAATTCAAAATACTTATTTTTTTCTATAGCGGCTTACACAATTGACATTTGATGCTGAATTTCTTGTGCAATAGCCATTGTAGAAAAAAAGTTACTTCTTTCATAATACAACTGCTTCACAGAGAGAGATTTAAAATAAAAAATTAAATGTTTCAAACACACCAAAGTAAAAACAATAGAAAATTTTGGACATATTTTTATTTTACTGTGAATTCTAAAGTCTTCTAATATTTGCTCACAATAAAAATCACTTCCTATTAAAATTCAAACATTGATGTATTGCTGTTTTCAGCAAAGGCATAAAAAGATTTAAGATACAAATACAAAGAAAGTAGGTTCAATGATGTTGATACAAAATAACTTTATATTTTCCTGTGTGAAAACTAAATGAAAGTTCACAAGCACACACACACAGTAACATCGCAACACATTTACCTATATAATACTTATACACTCACTATTCTTTAATCTGGATAACAATGCTAACTACAAGGTTTATAGGAGTTTAATTTTTTAAGACAGTACCAAATCCTGGGAATTGGGTGATATTATAACTTTGTGAAACTGTGAGACTTCATCTATATTCTTCCTTGAGTTCTACTGTGAAGAGCAGGTTAATCAGTTTTCTTGATCTGCATATAATCAAAATCCAAATAACAGAACTTAAATATAGATGAGTGTATTTTTATAATGTGAAATGTCCAGACATAAGCAGTTCAGGACTGATTCAGTAGTTCAATGATGTCACAAACATTTCAAGCCTTTCTGTAATTCTGGTTCACCATCCTTATTGTTGATTTTCATTTGCATGTATAAAAGATGGTTTCCACTTCTCCTGATGCAGCATAATGTTCTAGACAGAAATATATATATATATATATATATATATATATATATATATATATATATATATTTAGTGGAAAAAAAGAACCACCCTACCCTCACAACACCTCTATGATGTCATTTATGGCAATATTCAGGCCTATGTTACATGGGCACTTCTAACTATAAGGGCAGTCAAGTGCTCAAATATTTTGACTGAGCCCCTAAATTAAATTATCATTGTCATAGTAAGGAAAATGTGAGGAGATATGTATGTATGTATGTAACTAATAGTGTCTGCCACAAAAAAAAAAAAAAATTCTGAATGAGAGTACTATATGGTTCAAGGGTTCCTTCCATGAACCTTTAATTGTCCTTAATATTCAAATTAATGTTTAAATTGCTATCAAATATGGTAATTCATTAAGAGTTACATTTTTAAAAGTTTAGAAAACAGAGAACTCAAGGGAAAGTAAAACTATAATTTCTAATCCAGAGTTTACTATTGAGAATATTCTGATGTTTACACATTTTTGTGCAAAAATGGAAAAACATAAACATATTCATATGAATAAGTGTTATATTTAACAAGAACCTCATCATAGAACACAATATTTTTCTCTTAAAATATATTTTCACTACATTTCTATATTACTGTATTGGTTTTTAGCATGATTTCCCATAGCATTTTATCAAATATATCCTAGAAAATTTACTTATCATAGATTGCTGCACACTAATATCTTTATGCACACTATCTAAAAGTAATCCTATTATAAAGTAAATACCATATAACAGTACCTGTATGTAAAGATTTCTTTTCAAGCCTAAAAGACACTAGTGCTCTCATTAGTGTCCCTATATTTATTAAGAGAGGTTTACCTATTAAGTAACCATCTCTTATTTAAAAAGATATCAATATTTTAAAAGCCATCTTTTTAAATATCTAGGAAAATAACACATAAATCTGCAACCATGAGCATTGCTGTAAAATTTTTAGAATGGATAAACCCTGCTGAGTTGTTGGGTTCGTTCTACCATCTGTTCCTACTATTTTTCAAAAAATCTGTTTTAATAGATTACTAAATATGTCTCCAAAGCTCATATCTCACAGGCAATAAAGACACAAGATATTTCTAAGCATAAAAATAATTGTGTTACAACTTTATTAATTTGAATTCCTAATGTGGCAATTAGCTCAAACCGGGTAAAATTAGTCTTATTATTATTCTCCTTATGTAGATAGCCAATAATGTTGTCATGGTTCTATTTCCTTTCACTGTTTAAAGAATCACTTTCTAACTTTTATATCATGCCTGCTGCAGATCTTTTATTTCTGCACTGCACAATGATATCCAAGTCACAATTCTGCTATCCAAATTTCATCAGAGACAATAAAGAGAGCCCTGTTATGAACCAAACAATGATTTTCCTTAAAATTCATATGCTGAAACCTTTATTCCCTGTGATGATATTTGAAGATGGGGCCTCTGGGAGGTAATGAGGTCATAAGGGCACAGCACTCATTAATAGAATAATGTTATTTAAAATAGATAATAGAAAGATAACCTTTTTCTTTACTGTATGAGGGTACAACAAGAAAGTGGCCATCTACAAACTAGAAAGAGAGCCCTCACCAGTAACTGAATCTGCTGGTGTCTTGATCTTGGATGTCCCAGTCTCTAGAACTGTGAGAAATATTTTCTATTATTTAAGACAGTCAGTCTATAGTAGTAGTTATAGCAGCCTGAACTGACAAAAACAAAGCTCTGATACTAGTGGGGAACATGGGACACAGAGTTAAATCATGATCTGTTTCTCATTTGCATCTGTATCTAACAAAGCTTCTAGGTGATTATATCTTGAATAACTAAGATCTCTTTCAACTATATTGAGTACATTATGAATATTTACAAGATCATAAAACACACATTTTCAAAATATTGAGTTACAAACCAAACTCCCAATTGTGTGCAGAGATGGTTGAAATCAATTTGGGAAGAGTTGACATCTTAACAATATTTTGTCTCCAATACATGAAGATGACTAGCTAACACCACATCATGTATACTTCATCTACTTACAAGAACCAAAATAGTGTGTACATAACCACACTTTGAATCTATTATCAAAGAGAGAACATGGGAGTCCAACAGAAAAGTGACAGAAAACATCAAAACTATAAAGGATAAAAAATCAGGCAGCATGCTTGGCCAGAACTGGCTGGGAACCAGGAATGACTCCCCAATATGAGAAAAATGTGTGTAAGAGTCTTTCTGTGGTCCAGTTTCCTACTGTGGAATCGAACAATCAGTGCCACAGGAGAGCTCCATTGCCTGCCCAAGCTTGAATCTAACTTAGTGAGCAGCTGAGAGAAAGAACTGCACTAGGGAAATAACTCACGCTGGTTCCCAGACCCTTTCTGAAACCAAGCAGCTACAGTAAGATGCTATTTTTCATTCTGGCTTTTAACAGATTGCATTCTGTCGTGAGAAACAGTATCACCAGTCCTAAGCATTAGGGAAACTCATGCTGTTGATTGCGCAGCTGGGGTATAAGTTAGAGGCGGGCTCCTGTGGCAAGGACTTGGAAGTGACTGTGGAGTGGGCTGTTACTGCTGGTGGTGGGAAAGGGGTGTCTCCTCTAGAGATTGAGGAGGAATCAAGCTGCCATGAATTCTTCATCTTGAGCTGTGTGGACACTCTTAAGGCCTGGGGCTGATCTGTGAGCATGGTGCAGACTTCCAGATTTGACAGATTCCCTGGGTCCACTGTAATAGTCTGGACCAGAGAATGAGCTCCATTGAGACTGGGACATGACAAGGACATGTGTCCCCCACTCGTGAGCCAAGGCTGTGGCCACTGGAGCTGGCTCTACCCTCCACAAGGCAGAATCTTGGTGTGGCAACTGCTGACCTTAACTCTAACAATCAACCAGAGACCTGAGGATCACTTTGCCCCCAGCTTCCATGGCTGGTGCATGTGCTCCCCATTGCAGGTCCTGAGCTTAAGCCAGCCCAGTCCAGCTCTGCCTGGGTTCATTTTGGTTCTAAGACAATACAGAGTTGATGGTCTGAGAGACTTCCCATTCCCATCCACCACCTGGGACAACCAAGCACTCCTTCTAGGGCACTGATGTTGGATCTGTACATCCCACCACTTCAGCTGTCTCCTACCTGCAAGTGCCATACATATGCTGGCCTAGGGGCCAGCCAGCACAGACCACTGCAACCACTACCAACACAAGTACACATTGCTTGAGATCCAGAAGAGAATGTTACTACTGCTGCTGCCATTGCTCAAACCACACTAGCAACCCAGGAGCTCAAGAGAATACTCACATACCTGATACACTGCTATCATAACTGGCATCAGGGAAAGCCACTAAGAGGCCCATTAATCAGCTGGCCTAGAAATGCCAACATAGGTGACAGTGTACACTGGGACAGATTACAAAGGCATACATGCCTAGCTCTCCAATGCCAGTGCTGAAGCTTGAAGATAGGCCCATCTGGCACTGCAGCCTCCAGCACAACACTTCCATAGCCTCCACTATTAATTCCACTCTAATGTGCCAAGGAAACCACAGATACCACGGATGCTTTCTATAGCAAAGAAATGATTTGGAGACTTTATTGCTATAAGCATCCAGAAGCAAAGCCAAAGGGCCCTACCCAACCAATATCATTGACACATCTTCAGAAATAGTTCCGCTTGAACAAAAGTAAACTCAAAAATAGGAAAAAGCGACTATTACACCACATGTGCAGAAATCAAAGTAAAGATCCAGGAAACATAAAAAGCAGGATATGTGACACCCTAAAGAAACACAATTATTCTCTAGCAATAGATTTTAACCACATTTAAATTCTTAAAATCTGAGATTAAAAATTTAAAATATTTTAAAGAAGCTCAATAAGATGCAAGAGAAATCTGAAAACCAATAGAAAGAACTAAATAAAAATCCATTCAAATTATAAATAGGAAATTTGCCAAGGGGGAGCTATTTAAAAAAAAAAGCAAACTAAAGTTCTGTAACTAAAAAGAAATTATTGAAGTAACCACAAAACACACTTGAAAGCCTCAACAACAATTTAGACCTTGCAGAAGGAAGAATTTCAGAATTGAAAGACAGTCTATTTGAAATAATTATTCAAACAAAAAATTTTTAAAAAAGAATTAAAAACACTTTTTTAATCCTTGAAGAAATTTAAGACAAGATAAAGCAACTCTATTTATGAATTATGACTATCTTCATAGGTACAGAGATCTAAAGGTTTAAAAAGCTTATTTAGTGGCATAACAAATGAAAACTTCCCTACTATATCAAGAGAGTGAGAGATCCACATACAAGAGGATTATTAGTCCCTAAGAAAATACAAGGTCAAAAGGATTTTGCTATGAGGCATTATAAGCAGACTGTCTAAAGTCAAAGGGCAACTTCTAAAATCAGCAAGAGAAGTGTGTCATCATCTGTAAGAGAGCAGACTTTTCAGCAAAAACCATATAGGTCAAAAAGAATGGGATATATTAGTAGTGAATATATATATATATATATATATATATATATCTAGAATCTATATATATATATATCCAGCTAGAATTATATATCCAGCTAAGAATATATTTAGCTAAGAATTATTTAGCTAAGAATTAAATATCCAGCATTGTTAAACTTCACAAATGGAGAGGAAATAAAGCCTTTCCCAGGCAAGCAAATGCCGAGAGAATCCATCACTACCAGACCTGTCCTACAAGAAATTCTCCAAGGTGTCCTAAATGTGAAAGCAAAAGGACAACATGCCATTATAAAAACAAAGAAATTATAAATTTCTCTGGTAAAACAATTACACAAGGAGGAAAAGAAAGAAATCAAATGGCACCACTATAGAATTCCACCAAACCACAATGAGAAACATTAAGTGAAAAAGAAACCAAGAATTTTTAAAAACAACTTAAAAATTTAACAATATGAAAGAAGTAAAACTTCCCATATCAATAATAATCTTGAAAATAAATAGTTTGACTGATCCTCTTATAAGTTATAGATTTGCTAAATGTATTAAAAAAAAAAAACAGAAAAAAAAAGATTCCACTGTATGTTGCCTAAAAGAAACTCACTTAGCAGTAAAGACACATATATACTGAAAGCAAAGAGGTGAAAAAAGATACTCCACACAAATGGAAACAAAACTGAGCCAGGCATAGGAGTGATGAGAGGTGTGTGGGCAAGTGAATTCAGGGTCCAGCCACTGCACACAGCCAGGCACACTGACTGCTGCAGCAAGGCCAGCAGCTCAAGGCACAGGTATCAGGTCCATGTGAGACTGGATCAGATGTACTGCACTCAGATTCAGCTATAGGCACCTGCATCTGGATGAAGTGAACATGGTGCCACCCAGAAGCCTGGAGATGCCAGGAACTGCAGAGGCCCAAAGAGGGGTCACAGTCCTGATTCCAGGAGCCTCTAGGTCTGGGCTTCCCAAAGGACCACAGACCTTTTCTCCTTCTCATCACCAGTAATGTAGCAAGTGGGGGAGGCATTTTTCAGCCATGTTTGTATTATAGCTCTTTCAGTTCTGCCATTCAGGTCACAAATTCTTTTCCCACATCCAAGAAGAATGAGGTACACAGACAACTGGAGGGTGAGCAAAGCGGACAGGAGTTTCATTGAGTGACAGAACAGGTCTCAGGAGACCCGAAGTGTGTAGCTCCTTTCCGTGGTCAGATTGTCCAGTTGAGTGTCCAGCTCTCAGTGGAGAAGAGACCAGAAGTGAGTAGCTTCTTTCTGTAGGCAGGTCATCCCAATGTCTGTGTGAGTCTGGCTGAGACTGGTGTTTTATGAACTTCAGAAGGAAGTGTGTGCTGATTGGTCCACTGGAAACCATGGGCAGACCTGGAAAATGCACCGTAAGTTCTCGCTCCAGGCAGCAGGACTTCACCCAGAACTCACAGCCCCGCCCCAAAGCTTCAGGCTGTTCCTGGCTTGAAGTGGGGCTTCACCAGAATCTTGACCCATTCCAGCCAGGAGCCTGTCTGCCTCCTGACACCATCAACATGTCACCCACCGCACTTGTGCTGAGGGGTGCCTGCAGTCCTGCACCAAGCTGCCCTCAGCTCCCAATGGCCTCCCTTCCTAGCTCATTGGTGCCCAACATTTCAGACCGGGCTGAGAAGACAGGGGAGCTAATGCGTCAGTGCTGCCCTGAGCCTGCACACACCCAGCCAGGTCACAACAATGCCTGAGATTGTCTTCAACTTTGCTCTAAAACTGAAGCAAGCACCAGGACCTGGGAGAGCCCAGGCAGTGGGAGCAGGCACTTATGAGCCTGCAAGGGCAGGGGGTATTTCCCAGGCCCCTGAGAGTACAGGGATGCATGGGTCTGAAGCCACGGCTGGGTGGCTGCAGCTGTTCCCAGGAGGATAAGGCTCCCACCTGTTCCTGGCTCCTACCAGCTCCACGGAGCATGCAGCCCAGCCAGGTCTCCCCCATTGCAAACAGCGTCTTCACAGCAGCCGCTTAAGACAGGCTGGCTCTGCCATCGATAGCATTGGAAGAAAAAATATATGCATAGATCGATGGACAAAAAAGATAGAGAACCCAGAAACAGCCACATACTTACGGCCCACTTATCTTTGCAAAACTGACAAAAGTATACTGGGGAAAGGACACCCTCTCCAATAAATGATGGGAAAATTGGATATTCATATGCAGAAGAATAAAGTTGGAAGTCTACCTCTCACCTTATACAAAAATCAACTCAAGATGAATTAAATACTGAAATTTAAGACCAGAAAGCATAACAATACTAGAAGAAAACACAGAGAATACTCTTCTGGATAATGGTCTAAGCAAATATTTTATGACTAAGACTGTAAAAGCTTAGGCAACAAAAGAAGAAATAGATAAATGGGACTTAATTACACTAAAATGCTTCTGCATTGCCAAATAATCAACAGAGTGAAGATACAATCTGTTGTATGAAGGGAAATATTTTCAAACTATTCATCTGATAGGGGACTAAATAACCAGAATATACAAATAATTCAAACAGCTCAATAATACAAATAATTCCATTAAACAGTGGGATTATTCCAGCTGTAAAACATACACACACTAATGTGTTTATCACAGCATTATTCACAATTGCAAAGATATGTAATCAACCAGTGTGCATTAACAGATACTGGATAAGATAAATGTGGTATATATGTACTATGGAATACTACTGAGTCAAATAATAATAATAATAATAAATTATGTCTTTTGCAGCAACATGAATAGAACTGGAGGTCATTATCTTAAGCAAAACAACCCAGGCACAGAAAGACAGATATCACAAATGTGTTCACATTTATGTAGAGAGTGAAATGATGGCTAATGGAAACTGAGACGAATGAAGATGTATGTAAGTCAGTATGTTATTTGCGTTATGGATACCCTAAAAGCA